>JAOWBH010177632.1:0-10242 GCA_028566215.1 Silene coronaria
CATATGAACAAATAAATTGCACTATTTGAGATTGAATTGCTCAAATTATGATCGAATACGAAGAATCTTCGCCATGGTTCGTTTCTTAATTTGGGAGAAAAATGGACTTCAAGAGGAGAGAGAAAGAGGGGAAATAGATTGATTGGTCCAGTGATTGACTTTGACAAGGTTGCTTAATTATGGAAAATTTTTTAATTGCTAAATCCGCGTCCAATCTTCACCGCTCCTTATTTCAATCTAACGGTTCAGATTGATACGGTGACCTCACCAAATGAAGGTGACCTCATAGGATCATATGAGGTCACCTTCATTTGGTAAGGTCACCGGACTAATCTGAACCACTCAAAATAATTACAATCAATGCACACAATTAGACCACGTCATCCCCTCATATAACAACCCCACTTTTTATGTTTTGCTCATTTTCAATATTCTTTCTCTCTCTCTCTCTCACTACTTTCTCTATTATCTGCATTTTCAAGTTCATCGTTTCCATCGCACTTCTCCGACTTTCTCCGTCAGATTTATGCGTCTTCAACTCAAATTTAAGTAATATTCTGTCTTATAACTTAATCTTTCTTATTTGTTGTTTATAGTATGTAATTTATGCATTTTTTCTCGATTTTTCGTGTTTAACCATTCTCGATTTCTATTTTTCCGATTTTTCGTGAATATTCCTTATTCATCTCGCTTACTTTAGGTTCTTTGCTGGTTTCGTATTCGCGTTTTTCCGTCTGTATTTTGCTTTTACTTATTCATTGATACTAATTTTTCAGATCGAATCTTTGATTTTATTAATAAATTAACGATCTCTTGTGTGATTATTTATGTTGATTTCATTGTTTATTAGCTCGATTAGTTTTAATTTACATTATGTTAATGTTAATGTGATTGTGCGAAGTTCGAATTATTACTTCGTATTGATGATTAGAGATGAATGATTCAATATGATCGATAATATTGATATGTTTGTTTTAATCGATTTATTATGTTGCTTTGTTATCGATAGTTATGCTGATTTCTGATGAGATAAATAATGTTCATGTCGTATAAAGTTTAAATTATGGATCTATTTCTCTTTTAAGGTTTGACTTTTGAGTTAAATAGATTTTTTCATCATTTTAGTTACATTTTCCGTCACTTTATTCATATTTTCTGTTATTTTTTTTACAACTATAATTGTCAAAAGTGAGATTTTGTGGTATTTGATTTTGTGTCACTTTAGACATATTTTCCGTTACTTTAGTCATATTTTCTGTCATTCTATTTTCTGTTTTTTTACAACTATAACTGTCAAAAGTGAGATTGTGTGGTATTTGATTTTGTGTCACTTAAGATTTATTTTCTGTCACTTTAGTCTTATTTTTTTTGTCATTCTATTTTCTGCTATTTTTTTTTACAACTATAATTGTCAAAAGTGGGATTATGTGGTATTTGATTTTGTGTCACTTTAGATATATTTTGTGTCACTTTAGTCTTATTTTTTGTCATTCTATTTTTTATTATTTTTTTAACAAATATAATTGTCAAAATTGAGATTGTGTGGTATTTGATTTAGTGTCACTTTAGATATATTTTTCGTCACTTTAATCATATTTTCTGTCATTTTTTACAACTAGTCAAAAATGAGATTGGGCGGGCGATGTATGATTTTGTGTCATTCTAACGACTTTTTTTGTTATTTCAGTGACTTTTTTTGCGTCTATTAGCTCAAAAGGTAGAGCATTGTGCAAATTGCATAAGGTGTGAGTTCGAATCTCACATAAACGACTAAATCAGAATATATATAGAGAGAGAGTAAGGTTCTTTTAAATCTCTTATCTCTTTTGAGGCCCTAAGTCCTTCTATCTACCATTAGATGAAGGAAATGAGTGGCTGGGATGAAGGGAGAAAGTGGGTCGTTTTTGTGAAAAAAAAAGGTTATTTAACATAAATACTTCTAACTATAGTCATCCTTCTCATAATACTCCAACCTACATTTTAACTTAGAATAAACCGAACTTTACGTACCCTTTTCTTAAAATAGACTCGGATAACCGTCTACCTATTGAACAGGTCATTGTCATTTTAATCTTTATAATAATTATTATTATTATTAATCATATAATACTACCTCAAGTCCCCAACCCTTTAAAAATTCAACCTCATCCGGAAACAGACAACCTCACCCGCCCTAACACCCCCCTCCCCCGCCTCCCTCAGTCATCCTCACCATCAAATCTGCCACATCACCGCCAGCATCGATACTAATGTATTTTCCTCATTCACTACCATAAAACCCACCTCTACAATCGTCACCTTCATCACCAAAACCAACACTAGGATGACCGTCACCTTCATCACCATAAAACCCGCCTCTACGACACCTTCATTCACCATTTGTGGGCATTGGGCAGTCATCAGATCTGCGGCCATAGACTCGGATGACCGTCCCACTTACTCACGAATCGCCATCTCTATCCAGGGCGACTACGAGCTGCAACCCAAAACCAAGCTAGCCACCAACTCAACAATCTCGCACCTCCGTTGCTCATGTCCAGCATGCAACTCCAACCACCCTGAGACAACCACCACCGTGAGGTCGAGAGTTACTGGTAGTGATTTGAGTCGGACATTGTCGGTGATGGCCAATTAATTTGTTAGTGAGGTTAAAGGTTGATTTGATGGGGAGGATGAGAGTTGAGATGACCATTGTTATCTCATAGTGGTTTGGTGGATGGAAATTGATACGGAGTATTAAAAGGTAGAGGATGGGTTTTTATTTTATTTTTATGAAAGAATGCCACATC
Source organism: Silene coronaria (assembly GCA_028566215.1). Lineage (NCBI taxonomy): Eukaryota > Viridiplantae > Streptophyta > Magnoliopsida > Caryophyllales > Caryophyllaceae > Silene > Silene coronaria. The sequence goes on from JAOWBH010177632.1 coordinate 2,790, forward strand.
ACCTTTTTACCTGATATAACAAGTCACAAAATACCCAAGTCTATTATGAGAAGAGAGTATTAATAGTGAAGGTTTATTTTGAGATTAAATGTAGTTTGAAGTAATTTGAGAAGACCATCGATAGTTTGGAGTATTCACGTTAAATAACCCAAAAATAAAACACACAACAACTTTCTCCTCCCTTTTTCTCTCTAAAAAAAACTCTAGCCTCCATCAACCCAATTCGGGGCTTCCATCGACAATTAATCGATGGTAAACCCCACAATCGCTTTATTAATCAATTATTAGGTATGCAAACTTACAAATTAATCAATAAAAGTCTCCCTTTTGGTGAGATCCGTTTATCAATCTCTATTTTCGGAGTTTTTTCTGTCCCTTTTATCTTTCTAGGGTTTCGTTTTATTGGAAATTTAGATAAGAACGATTTGTTGATGATTCGTTATACGTCTCTACGAAGGATACGTGTTACTCGCTGGCGATCTATGGTGCCAATAAAAGGTAAATTTTCTCCATCAATGAAACAAACAAAGGATCCCCTTAAAAGCTACATGAAGAGAGTAATACAAGGCCGAGCCGAATTGTCATATGATGTTTTGAGATCCTTAATTTTAAAAGAGAAATTTGTCGTTTGGTTATTAATAGAATTATTTTCGATTATACCTATCATTTGTAAGTGCCGTTTGACGTTTTATTAATGAATTGATCTTTTCTTTAAAAAAGAAAAACTATTTTTTTTAAGAGCAAGAATTATGATATCATAACTATCAACCTCTATATATAGCACCCAAGTAGAGGCATCATATCATATCAAACAACAAGAACATACAACATATATACTAGTAATTAATCACATTATCTTAAGAAATTATTGTGACAATAATGGCTCTCTCTCACTCACTGTCCTCAATGAAGCCAGGGAAGAGGTTTGGTGTTCCAACATTTCCTCTAATGGTACGTACGAGTATGCTTATTGTATAATAAGAATCTCTTATTCTCATAGTAACTAAATAGTAAACAACTTGAAATAAAGTTGAAACTATACAATTCTTACTCCTTTACCTTAGGTGCTATGACTTGTTCGTCTCCGACATGCGACACGATGATTAAATAATAAGAGTACAGAACTTGGAACTATACCATTCTTACACTAATTACTACACAACACAATTTGTGAAATATTAAATGATTTTGGCACTAATATCCTTAGTCATTTTAGCTATGTATCTATCACATTCGAAACACGAAACAATAACTAATTACGTAAAGTGCAAATAATAATAATTATAATAGTAGTAGTAGTAATAGCAGCAATTGTTAACTTATATTTATGATTTGTTGATGTACACACAGGTGAACAATGACGAGAACAATGTTTCAGCTCCCGTGTAGAATGCATCGTGCATCCTTCTAATTGACCATTAGATGTAAATGTCGTTTTTAAGTTCCGTTTGAAGTTGTGTTTCTCATGTAACACAATTTCGTTTGTTTGTTTGTCGGAGGCTTTGAGTTAAATTGTGTACCTAGGTGTGTAACATATTTCACCCTAGTACTCATAGACTCATTGTCATATCCTTTACTTGTTTGTTGTGTGTAATAAAATTAATGGCCAATATATTTTAGATTTTACCTATTCCTTTTTTAGTCGAATTTTATTTTGCATGCTCATAATATAGATAACGACGGTGTAGGTTTTTAATTTGCATGCATGGCCCGTGTTCTTAATCTTCTTCATATTTGGTTAACTTTTTTTTTATTCAAATATAGAATTGGATAAACATTTGTATAAAATTAACGTAAACGATTACACAATTGAACAACCCCTTTCTTGAGAACACTGAGACTTGAGACTTGAGACTTGAGACTTGAGAGCAAACCTGGCAATCAGGTTAAGTAATTTTGGACATGGGCTAGCTCAAGTTAAGGTCGTTCGGGTTTTGATTATTAGGTTGTTCGAGTTACTCAAGTTATTATGCTTGGCTGTATTTTGAGTTAGTTATGATCAGGTTGTTCATTGGCGTTCTGTCCTTAAATTTCACGGGCATTAGTACTAGTTTAATTTATTAACACTCGATCATTAAATTTCTTCTTAGAACCCTAAACAAAGGCAAATTCAAGGTGTTTATATATAAGGTACACCGACGCCTTTAGACCAAGGTTTTTGTAAAAGCACCATTTCCCCCATTTCCCCCAACCTCCTCTTCAATTCCATCACGTGTATATGTAGGAGACCACATCTAGTACGTAAATCTTGACCCGTAATCCGAAATGTCGAGTTATTTTAGGCTCAAAATCCGACCCGACCCGTTCAACTCGATGGGTCAATGATAAATTAGAAATATTCTTAAAATATTTATATTTTTAAATTATATTTGAAATAATAAATTTAAAAAATATTATTTTGATGTTTATTATTAAAAAATTAATTTAAATATCAAATTTTAATCATTAAATACTAAAATAATTATTAAAATAATAAATATAATAATATTTAATTTTAAAAAGTATGAATATCTCTGACCCGTATTATATATGACCCTAACCTGACCCGCGACCCGTATGTTTTCATTTGTATTTGACCCGACCCGTATTCCTACCCTAACCTGTTTGACCCGATCCGTATTATTTGACTTAACCCATATTTGACCCAACAATTGCTCATATCACGGGGGTGGAACAATTTTTTGAAATAATGCTCAAAAATAAAATATTTGTCGTTTTGGGTCGGAAATGAAAGTATTTGTCGAAATGGTGTCCACGTAGGATCAGAAAATCTTGAACCAAAAACACGGGATAAACACGCTATTGACAATGGCGTGTTTAGAGGAAAATTCGAAATTAGGGAAAATTATTTTTTAACCTGAACACGCCATTACGAATGGCGTGTCTATCAAAGTAGACACGCCACTGCAAGTGGCGTGTGTTTATGGCGTGTGTTTAGTCTTTGTCTTCAACAATTCAACGCCCAAATAAAACTCACTATCACAAATCCCAATCATCATTCTCTAACTATCACCGCTACCTTACAACCCACACCAACCAAACTCCATTATTGCCCACCTCTTTCAAAATCTTAATCATCCTTTTATGCTCACAAAACAGCACCATAATTTACATGATAAATAAATCAAAGATCAAAGATTCACTCATTCACCCACGAACTAACAATGTTAGTGCTTGACAACACCGTGTCCACCGCCACTACCTCAGGTGACAACAACGGCTTTTGGCTACTATGACGATTACTCTTGTTCTGGCAATGTGCATATTTCCCGACTGCGAAAATGCGCTACGGCGCTACCTAACGGGCAAAGTCAAGTGTCGCTCAAATCCAGCAATGATGACGATGTTATTCTCCCTCTCAGTTCGGGCAGATTACCTTCCGTTCACCCATACGGTTGTTCTCTTGGCTGCAACTTGGGATTATAGAAGAGGAAGAGCGGAGAGAGACCGAGTTATGAATGCATTTGATACACGCCATTACAAATGGCGGTTGTTTTACAGTACAAATGCCATTCCTACTGGCGTATTTACAGCCCAATAATTTTTTTCCCTATTTTCGAATTATAAATAAACACGCCATTGTCAATGGCGTGTTTACCCCATTTTCTAGGTTCGAGATTTTCCGATCCTACGTGGACACCATTTCGACAAATACTTTCAATTCCGACCCAAAACGACAAATACTTTATTTTTAAGCATTATTTCAAAAAAACGTTCACTATTTTTTTTTTCAAGAAAGTGCCACTAATAACTAAACTAAATATGACTCTTGTTGAATTTACGATGAATTTGCGTTAATTATTTACAGCTAATCCACTTGCATAACACAAATTCTTACTTGTGACGGGAGGTATCCGTCTCTTGTAAGAGATGGATACCGTTTCCCCTCACAAAAAACCCATTTAGGGTGAGTGGAGAAGCACATGGGGGGTCCCTCATTGTCCCTCCTTTGTCCCTTCTACCTATTTCCTCTCACAAACTACCCGTCACAAGATCCGACCCGTCACAAGCAAGACTAATTGAGTTACTTTGAGGTTGTTTAAAAAAAAGTAAAACTATTTTTTTTACTTATTTTAGAACTTCATTTCTCAAGATTAATAACTTAAAATGAGATAATTGAACTATAAAAAAATTATCTATAAAATTATTAATTATTTTATAGTAACAAATTTATATAGCACTCCCGTGCAATTTGCACGGGTTTAAAACTAGTCGTTGTTTATAAGATGGTTTTCACAATAATTTCGGCGTGACCAATACGGGGAATCATGCAATTCAAACTTCAAACTAGGCCCAAATCTGGAGTCAGCCATGCTAAATAATGGGCCTGGCCCAAATCAGGAAAATAGAAGCTTGATATGGGCTACTTAATACACACAAAATACAAATCATATATTTATCCACAACATTGAGTCATTGATCCATTGTTGTCAAACACAAATTGTTTACACAAATTGTTGTATAGGGCGATCTCATAGCATAAGACCAGCCCATTAACTAAAAGCCTATTACAAAAAAAAAAAAAAAAATCAGTTCAACAACCACAAAACCAACTTCCATCCCCACGTCTATACTATGCTCTTCATTTCCCTCAACCTCTCATGTGTTTGTCCTCCAATTACGCCATCTCAGCCATTGATACCGCCATAAATGTCCAGCCTCAGACGCCCACTACCCTCTTCACCTACAAAGCCGTAAATTTCTTATTTAAAACATTTAGTTTTCAAACTAAAATTGATGGTAATTATCTAAAAACTTTAAATGATAAAAATTAAGCAATAGTTATAAAATGGCAACGAAAAGAGACGATATAACAACTTCACTTCTATTCATAATTAATATAGAGTTTTTAAGCTAAAATTGTGAATTTTTCAATTTAAAGTTCAAAGTTGTCAATTTAAAAATTTGAGTATTCAAATTTAAAAGATTAGTTAAAAATTAGAATTATTGAATTTTTGTTAACACGTGATCTTTTAAGTTGAAAACTTAAAATTTTCAATATATATACATTCTACATGAGGCATCAAGCTATAAACATTATATTTCGAACCTGGTCGCACGTAACCATCTCACCGGAGGCTCATAGAGGGATCTCCATAGTTAAGACCCTCCCCACTTGTTATTGAAAATTGAGCGAATCGTTGGCGTCGACGTTACAAATTATTGGGAATAGAGTGAAGGTAATCACTGCAAAAGTGTAGGTTTGGTGATTGCATCGTCGTGGTGAGGCGGCAACTGTGGAGGCGGCGGTGATGAGTCCATGGCGATGATATTGATGGGATTTGGTGAAGCGTATAGTGATCGATGAATGTATTCTGGGTTTTGCTTTCTTTGTATATATTTCTCAGTAGTTTTAGTGGGCTAATTATGTTTTTGGGTCCGTTATATGCTATAGGACGGTCCTATAAGAGAGTTCCTGTTATTTCTATTTTCTTTTATCTTCTAACGTGACATCTTCTGGTTAAATCTCTTTCTCTAAACATCCTTAAACATTACATAGATGACGTACACATGTTTTAAATCTATAATAGCTTACGTATAATATGTCATTAATAAACTCCAACGCATGTTAAAACATGTACTCTCAATTTGATTTGCTTATGTATTGCAAACTTTTTCTTGGGTAAAAACATGCACACTAGGGCAGTTCAACTTTGTGAGTCGGCCGGGTCCGGGCCGGCGTAGGAGCCCGGACATGGCGCAGGGGCGGGTCGGGCCAAGGATGGCCCGAGGGGCGGTTTTGGGCGGGCTTGGTGCGGGTCCGAAACGGGCCAGGGGTGGACCGGGTCGGCGTAGGGGCCCGTACACGGCCCGGGCCGGGGTAGGGGCGGGCCAAGGGTGGCCCGAGGGACGGGTTTTGGGCGGGCCTGGTGCGGGTTCGGGTCGAGACTGGGACCCGCAACCGGTCCGAGAATGGTGATAGGTTGGGCCGGGCTTTGACGGGACGGGACGGGTCGGGTCGGGTCGGGCCAACATTGACCTGTGAGGCAGGTCATGCCGGGCTGACCCACACTTTTGGACATCCCTAATGCACACTCGTACTTTGTCACACGGTTCAAATTCTTTGTAATCCATGCACATGTATGCTCGAATAACTTTACATATTTTTTTCGCAAATTTTCTTTGTGAGGGACAAAAATCCGTAGTAACCTTGTAAAGTGAGACAAAGAGACAAGTGGGAGGTCACAATCTTACTTGTGACCGTCACAAGTAAGACGAACTTTATTTTTTTTCCTTACGTTACCTCATCTTAATATCACTAGTTATTAATTTTTTATTTTCTTGTAGTATAATTTATCATAGTATTGTCCTAATTTATTTTATTTTCTTTATAGTTTACCCAGTAGGATCTGACCAAACTTGTTTTTGTTACCCTGAATATCTCTTGGCAAGAATTATTTAAAGTGTTATGTTGAGATACACGTTGATGCGAATGGTATTGATGATACTATTAAAGCGCGAAATACTTAATTCGTCAAAGATATGGAGAAAGCTATGTTTTTTCTCCGTCGTCATCCCATAATATTTAACTTTTGGAAGAAAGGTATGACCGGCCACCTAGAAACAGTTATTCTCCCTAAAGCTTGTTATGAATGGATACAACTGGGATTATAAGATTTCATATCTGTCACTTATTCAGTAATAATGTTCAGAATTACTCCAATCACCGATAGATTTGAAATCCTATAATCTCAGGTGTATCCGTTCATATCTAGCTTTAAGGAGAATAATTGTTTTCATGGATTTTTTTGGATTAGTGGGGCTAATTGGGTAATTAATTAGAGAAATGAGGTTGTTATGAAATTATTTAGGGCCAATGGGTCCACGTCATCATTTTTTATTTTTTTTGCTGTTTCTTTAAGAAGCCGCTAACAAAGATGGCGGCTTACACTAGAAATTCCTAATGGGCAAAGCCGCTGACTAAGTTGGTGGCTTTGATCAATGTCCCAGCCATATTTGATTCCAGTGTTCTGGAGTCAAAATTCAAGATATTGATAGGTAAAGCCGCCATCTTTGTTGGCGGCTTTACCAATGTTTCACGCCAAATGGACTCCAGTGGCTACTGGAGTGTTTGAACACCAAGAAACATAGTAAGCCGTTGTCTTTTTTCGCGGCTTATCTTATTTTTGATACATTTACAATATAAGCCGCTGTCTTAGTTAGCGGCTTATTCTAAGAACAAAAAAAAAAACTGCAAACAGACAAGTCAGACATTCACCAAAATAGGGGTGAAGGCATGAAACCGCTAACTAAGACAACGGCTTTATCTGTTATATAAAAAAAAACGCGAATCACTCCTCACTACTACAAACACACCCAAAAAAAAAAAATCCCCAATTACAACACAAACCCTAATTTGTCGAAAAACCCAATTTCTCACCCATTTCCCACCAAATTTCTTTCAATCAATTACCCTCCATCAACCTAGTTCATCCCATATTCATCTAAAGGT
>JAOWBH010177643.1:0-10240 GCA_028566215.1 Silene coronaria
AAATCAATCCCACTCTTGTAATCAAGGTAATGTAATCTCTTTTCTTTCAATTATTTATAAGTTTGATAATAATGATTTCGAATTTAACCATCTCAAGGCATGTTTAAAGATTGTTTAAATGTTGATAATTGATATCCTTTCCTCTAAATTACCAATTGATGCAACATGTTTTTGATTCTTATACCTTGAACCATGACCAATTATACCTGAAATTTCTTGGGTTTGGCCCCCAAAATATGATTTTAATGTTCAAATTCCCCTTTTGAGGTTAAAAACGAGTACTGAATACATGTACTAACATATCTAAAACCTCTTTAGGTGCATTTTATCTCAAAAATTTATTCTAAACATCGAACTTTAATCATGGGAAGCTCCAACTCGTTTTTTCGAATTCTTTTTAACACTCAAATCCGGAACCCTTGTTGGAATTACTATTTTTGTACTATGCCGAGGCCACCGAGAGAATGCAATAAGAGGAGCCGTACCAACCCCACCTTAGAGCAGGGCCAATCGAGCCAAGGACTAACCATGCCACTATCCACGGGTGGAATTTGCTAGCTTCGAGCAACGTAAGGCATTTATTGCGTTGATGGATGTTCCTATGAAAGCGACTCGTTGTGTTAACACGACTATCATAGAGGATTTGGGAATTAAGGGGGGATGTGAAACATATCTTTGAGATTTTGGGCTTGTCCGGTCTTTACCGACTTCGTAAGAAGTCATATGCTCCCTTGACTTTTGGGTTTTCGAGCTCTTATGAGTACGATGTGGTGGGGAAGACCGTGAGTTTCTGACTTAAACCAGGATTTTACGTTGACCATGGACAAAGTGGCCGAGTATTTGGGGTTAGAGAAACCGCATGAGGGTCGAGCACCTGAGTACATGCCTTTGTTTACCGGGAGGGCGGTTTCAAATTCGAGTTCTATGCTCATTAACGATGTTTAGCATGTAATGCTGCAAATATTCCTGAGGATGTTGACCTGTTTGTTGTATGGGAGGAATGATGTGAGTAAATTGAACTCACATAAGGTCATACTCTTAACGTCTTACCTTAACCCGCGTCGGAGGGAGCCTGTCTACTTTAATGCCACCATCGATCGTGTGTGTTAGCTTGGAACAAATGGCCAAGATACATCACCGTCATCTTATTTGTGGGGCCATAGTGACTCGCTTGGCACAGCTTTTGGCCGATTTCGAGCCCCCAGCCGACCTTGAGAGCATGTTTGGCGGAGTACCAACTATAGACCGAGACTACCTTCTTCGGGCTAAGTGGTTGAGGGTGTTGAGTGATGGGTGTTTGGCTTGGGGAGTTAAGGGGAGGAAGTGAATGACCTTGACTAACCCGGATGCCTTTTCCGTGATTGACCATCTAGCTCGGACCGACCCGAATAGTGAGGCACCCAACCTCCCAGGCCAACGCTACCTCATTTCGGATGAGGTCCTCCAGGAGTTACCAGAGCCCACCCTAGTACCCAGCTATCGCAGTCGGCCCACGGAGTCTCCACGTGAGCCCCAGAGAGTGAGGGGGCCTAAAGGACCCGTGACCGAGCCACCCTATGTACCCCAGGATTTTTCGCAGTACTCGTACCAGTACCAGCCTCAACACCACCCGTACTCACCATACCCGATAGCATATGATCCCCGGATGCTGATTAGTGAGCTTTCGGTGAGGCCAAGTAACACGTTGGTGATGAGGAACCTCCAGGAGATGGCGTATCAGGAGAATGTGGGTAGGACCGATGCTCACCCCTTTTGGTGGACCGGAGTGTGCAATGATGATGGGGGTATTTCAGCAGCTTAGCTTTGGCTGCCTCATCGGCCCGTGGGGAGCTAAGTGGGATAGTCAGTAATATGTGTGGGGAGGATGGACACATGGTGGTTATGGTGGAGATGTTGGCTCTTTAGGTCAAGGTGATGGAGCGGGTACTTCGGGCACCGCAGCAGGCGAAGACATGGATGAAGACATTGGAGGGGAGCAATGAGGCGACGAGCTGAATATCGTTGTTTTTTTTATGAGACTTGGGTTAGTTGTTGGTTATGCTGAACTTCTTTTTACCGATGATTGTAAGCGGCCATAAGGCCAAAACTATTTGTTGTTACTCATTTCTTAGACTACATTTAGCTGGATCTGGATATGTTATTTTTCTAGTGTTTTATTTGCAGGGAACAATGCGCATATTATTATTTTATTACGTCTAAATGTTGTTGTTTTGTTACGTACGTAGTATGGTTGGGAGATCCTTGGATATATAGGGTGGAGCTTATGGATTTGAAGAGGAGTTGATGATAACCGGTGAGAAAAGAGGGGGGGAGGTGGAATATGCTTGGTAACTCGACCGAGTAAGGCATAATACTCGACTGCATGCAGGGCACTCGATCGAGTACCTCTGGTATTCGACCGAGTGCCGTTTTGTTAGAAACTCTGCCAGATTCTGGAGTCGGTGTACTCGGACGAGTACAAAGCACTCGACCGAGTGCTTGGCACTCGATCAAGTGTTAGGTGAATCGACCGTGTGTAACTGACTCATGTGTTCTTCTTATGTCATTTCTTGATAACTATTACATATTATGATATTATGTATTACTGATATAAATGGTAATCGTAATGTGATGTCATACTCGAGTTGTGAGTTATTGATTTGATATGATGACAACTTGTATTATTACTCTCGAGATGAGATATGTGTTCAGACACAGATTGGATGACGATATGTGGTAGCGAAATTAAAGCGTTGGGAACGGATTGTGGTGGCAATTGGTGTATGGGGATGATGTCATCTTGTGCATATATGTATGTGTCAAGTTTCATCTTATTTGTCCATACCCTAACAACTTATTTGGTCGCTCTATCTAGATTATTCACATGTTTGTTACCCACGGAACTTTGCGAACAAAGCACGTCATGGGTTGTTACCGATTTGAAAGGCTTTGAAACCGATGAAAGGTTGAACAAGTCTGTATTTGTGGAGTCGCCACCAATTTTTGTGGAAAATTGGAATCGTTCGAATACTTCATCTCATGTCACTTTCACCTACAGCCCAATTCACAGAGTCGTTTTCCCATTTCAACAGTACTGTCTTCTTCTCGGTACTGTGACCTTGGCGATGCAGAATCGGAAGTAGTAGAAGACAGTCAGATTCATTCGCAAACCATAAATATGGTCCCCCGCTGATCATCGTGATCAAATCAGAGTCTCTAAGAGTCTTTGTTAAAGAATGCCCGCTCAAGTTTGCGAGCCTGAAGAAAGCATTCCTGCTCCTCACCCCTGCCAAACTCGAAGAGGGCGCACCGCCCGAAGCCAACATGCTCTTCATTGTCCGGGTAGATAGCTTTAACCAAATTCAATCCGGCTAACCGAATCAAACCTATTAACCAGTCAAGGCTATACGAGAGTATAGCCTTCCCATGCCCGTCCTCTGTCTACGAGAGATTGTGAATGATGCACATAAAGAGGATTAAAGTACATAAATCGATTTTAGGATCTTGCAAGAGGTTCATATGATTCTTCATCATCATTGGATGAATAATATGAACCACTATAAGTTGATGAAGATGACGACATAATCGATTGAAAAATTAATGGAGGAACTAACTTTTTACATAACAAAAAAGAATGTAAAAAAGATACTTTTATAGAAGAGTTTTATAATGAATATGTAGTACGTGATGCGTGCCTTTTACATGCATTTATTCTCTTATTTGGCACGCATTTTTATGCACTATCATGTCCATTTCACAACTATTTCCTCCCGTATTTGCTATTTTGGGTGCATGTCTTGTCTTTTGCAGCTGATGAACTCATCTACGTGTGGCAAGACCAAAACCATTGATAGTTGGAGGAGAAGGCCATAATCATGATTACTCTACCAAAGAGGGCGGAATTCATTCCCATTGAAGCTTAGATAAAGTAACATTGAAGAGAAGGTGATCGATGAACACCCTTTGTGGATCGACAGAACCTACATGTGAGCATACACATCAATTGACGGGACTTACATGTCGATTGACATAACACGTGGTGGTTGGATATTCCTAACACGTACTCGAGGCCAAATTATCTTTTAATTCTTTTTATTCTTGGACTAAGTATTTAAGACTTGTAATTTTATTTCATTAGGTATCTTCTTTTATACTGTAAACTCTCCTACATTACTTTTCTCTACAACTTTTAAATCTAGAAACTTTGCAATTTCTCTCTTCTTTCTCTACACTCCTGGATTATTGGTAAATTAATTTCGTTCTTCCTTTTCTTCCCATTCGTTAATCTTTACTTATTTCTTATTTTTCTTCCTTGTTAATTATTTTATGTTTAATTGTTTCTCCTCTTTTCCTATTATGAATTCATCATCATTCATCGTCTTTATTATAGTTATTTTAATTAATTTAAATATGCATAGAAAAGTTTCCCTTGCTAAGATTAGGGGAACCATGGTTTTATGACAAATTTTAATTAGGTTTTCTGATCTAGCATGATTATCGCATCTATATTGGTAATCGTAGCAATTAATTGTGATTAATTTGTTAAGTGCACGTAATTGATTACTTGAACCGATAAACTCCGACCTAAGCTCGAAAGCCTGGTGAGAGTTACACCATCTACAAACAATAAACTGCCCTAATAAGTTGTGAGAGTCCGTTAGAAGCATTCGAGGGTGAATAGTGATCTAAAAGGACCTTTTCATTACCCTGATGACCGATTTTATGGCTAGACGTTGACCTTAACCTTGACCGTTGTTATTCCATGGTAACCCGATGTCCTAACTCTTTCTCTTTATATTTTTAGACTCATTTTCTACGCTCTATTCCTCATTCTTTCACAACTTTTAATTTAGTTAGTAAAACAAACAAACCCCAGTTGTTACTTAGACATGCTTATATTTAGCAAATAGAACGCTTTGTCTCCCTGTGCATACGATCCCGAATTCCCTAACTATATTAGTTAGAGACCAGTAGAGTTATTTTTGATAGGTGCGCGATAACCTATCACTACGCATAACGTATTTATATATACGAGTTTAGGTTGTATTGGAAACGATACATGTTAAGAATTGGAAAAAGAACAAGTTAAGTATTCGAAAGTGGAAACGGTACAAGTTAAATTTGAATCGGTTCACTGTACCGTGTTAAACATATAGTCAATTCTGATGTTAAATTTCAAAACACACTTTAATGATATAAATAACAACGATTATCTAAAAAACCATTTTCAAATGCATAAAAATACAACGGTTGTGAAAAAAACGTTTTCAACTATATTATCAAACTATTTCATATATATTATCAAATTAATTATGAATAGTTTCAATGTTTAGAAAGTACTATTAGAAACCGTTGTCAACAATAAATTAAATTTTTTTCATTGTTTGTGAGACCAATGCATGCCCTGCCATATATGGACCGTTGATTTTTTTTTTTGTCTGATGCAACGTTGCATTATTGATTGTTTGACCATATGTATTACTCAATATAAAAACAAATGACAACGTATTTTTTAAACCGTTATCATATTACATAAATAAACAACGGTTTTTCTTAAACCCGTTTGATGAGCGGGATTATGGCGCCGAGTCCAAGTCATCAACAAAACTCAACTTAAGTAGCAGAGTGTCGAATCCTCAAGGATGGCGGGGATTTCTACTTAGCTCGTTTCGATATCAATTTAGTCAAGCAAATAGCAACGATGATTGAAATAATCTACTAGCAAGCAAATTAACAAGCAAATTAAGATGATAAGGAATTCAATAAGAGGAAAGCTAGGGCCTTTGGGTTTACAAGGGTGGTTTAATGCACAACTATGGGGTTAAAGATGAGTAATGGGTAGTCAAAATTGGTCTAGGAAGAAAGCCAACATCTTGGCACCTAGGGTCGACAACAAAGTTCTCACTAAGCATCAACCAAGCATCAACACACTATCAAACCTACCTAAACATTCATCAATGAAAGGCAAGTCAAGCAAGTTCAATAAAGATGCAAACTTTCATTCACACAATATATCAAACACCTTCTATGCATGTTAATACAACCCAAACAAACTACCCAAAACACAACCATCAACTACCCATAGTCAAGAATCAAACCAACCCAAGTTCCTCCTAAGCCCTAGAAGAGACTACTCACACATGGTAAAAGAAAACATATTGAAATTAATGACAAGGAAGCAAAAGCAAACAATAAACATAAGACTAATTAAATAACAAGGATTTCAAACTAGCAATGTAAACCAAAGGTGAAAAAATGAAAACAAGGAAGAAAATATACCAAAGCTTCAAATTTTCGATTGACAATGGAAGAATTCTCTCACAAAATCTTCTATTACAACCTTCTTGTTCCAGCCTCCAATTAAAACAACTAATTTCTAAGCTAATTCGAAAGATAGTTAAAGGCTAATTAAGGGAAGATTAAGGAATGTTTAACAATGAAAAATGGAAAAATATGAGATCTAGGGTTTTGTGCTAAGTGGTGTAAAGTAATGTAATACAAATGGGGTTTATATAGTGCCTCTAAATGGGCTACAAAAATGAATTGAAAGTTGAAGTCGTGGCCGTCCTCCCAGCCGATTGACCGGCTGCCGGCCAACCGACCCATATTCCTTCTCCAACTTCATTTTGAATTGGTTCTGGAATGGACTCCCCGCCGGCAGCCATGCTGGCTGCCGGTTGGCCGGCTGAAATTCCGCCTCCTTCTCGTTTTTGCACCTTCTCTGGAGTCACCTCTCAGTCGGTGGCCTGACCGGCTGCTGGTTGGCCGGCTTCTTTACTTGAGTTGAGCTGACTTTGGGTGAGAGGGACTTCCCAGCCGGTTAGCCGGCTGTCGGTCAGGCCACCGTCTGGGAAGCTTAAATGCTTCATTCTTTCATCCTTTCTTCTTTGTTGCCTTTCTTGCTCCTGATTCTCGATGTTTGCTTCATGCCTGCAACGTTCAAGGGAAAAGGAGGCAACACTGGATACGGGACACAAAATGCAAGTCGGGAAACATTTTCGACTCAAAAATGAGTAAAAAAAAGAGAAAAAGAAGGGTTTTATGCAACCAAATTAACGCTTATCAGTTAACATTTACATTTTAATTTCGTTAAGATATAATCACTCTTATAGAGAATACTCCCTTGACTGCGATCATAAGATTCTCTATGATTGGTTTATTTATGTGAACAAAATTAAAACGGATAATCCACGCGGTACCCCAGCGATTTCCCATTTTGCCCGAAATACCTAATTGTTCGTTCCGAAAAAGTTTAAGAGGTCATAACTCATGTTTACGAGTTCAGAAAGTGATAATTTTTTCAAATCGATCATCTTTTCGAGAACTACAATTTGAAAACAATAAGTCGTATTTGGATCCCATGGCTAGAAGTTTTTGTATGTCAAAGGTTTTTGACCAAACAAACTTTGAGTGACCATATCTCTTTGTCACGAGTTCCGAACGCTACAAAATTTTTTAAGTCGTATTTCTCGTAAATATTGTAAATTTGGAAATTTTTTTGTAATTTTTGAGCTCCTAAACACGAGTTATGGCCTCTTAAAATTTTCTGGAACAAAAAAGTTATATATTTCGGGCAAAATATCAAATCTTAGATGTACCGTACGCATTTTCCAAAATTAAAATGCAAATGTTTTATTTGGAAAAGAAAATTATACTACAATTCCTATTTTTTCTCTACAAATCTTATATCTATATATTAAGCTGGGTTGGGAAGCTGTGGATACATCACGTGGCATAAAAAAACATAGAAATGAATAAAAACATTACTTAATTAATTAAATTCTTGTAAATAGTTTAATCAAATAGTGAAATAACTTTATTGCAAAAAAATAGTGAAATAAAGTTGCAACGGAGAGACCTATCTAAACGCAACGATAAAAAATAATTTTACTATCAAGTTAAATGAAATGTTATACAATATTTGCATATGCATATACCTTATTTTTGTTTTTTTACATGTATCTAAATAATATATTCATATAATATAAAGTGTCTGATAGGCTATCACATACTTAGCAAAGATACCCTAGACTTAGCTAACAAACAAACGTAGTTAGGGAAGTAAGGGTCAAACACAAGGAAATGGGAGTTGCAAAATGATAAGCTATGAGTAGAATTCTACTAGGATCGATTACGATTGGGTGTTTGGTTGGTTGAGTAAAACGATAAGAAGATGATGTAAATAACAATAATAATAAGGAATTTAGGAAAATCGGGTCACACATGCAAATTAGTAACTATTCATGCCAAACTAGGAAAACATAGCATCGATAGTTGTTTAGGTCTATTAGCAACCACATCTCGACCTTATTGCCAACCATAGAACGATTACTAGCAAGCTCTCGCCTATACTAGATTGGACTACTAAAACATGTTTAGTCTAATTCAATTCCTACCTCTCGGCCTTAGGAAACGAATCAACAAATTAATCAAGGACCGTAATCAAGAATCAAAGATTAAAAAAACAAAGCAATCATGTTATAGAAACAACAAATCGAAATTAAAACATCCTAATTCAACAATTATAAACACCTAATCATGCATGGCCCCCCTACTCTCTAGATTAATAGACTGCTCACACATATTAACAATTAAACTAATAACGATTGATGAAATAAATATAAGAAAAATGATAATATGTAAAATGTAAATGAAATTAACAAAGTAAAACTAAGGATAGGAATTACCAAACAAAATGAATAACAAATAAGAACTCGGAAAAGAAGAACAATATGAACCCGAAAATGTTGCTTTAATTACTTAAAGGAAATTGTTTGAACAAGAACGAAAATAAAAATATATGATCTAGGTTTTTCTTAAATTGAAATGTAAATAAAATGTAGGAACAAAATTTGGAAATGAAGGAATTTAAATAGAATAAAGAAGTGAAGACGAAAAGGCAGCCTGTAGAACGGGGTAACCTCGATTAGGGCCGTAGCGACTCAGTTCCGCTTCAATTCTTCTTCTTTCCAAATGCTTTGCATTGTAACCCCACAGGTACGGGGTTACAAACCCCGATAGGGGTCGTAATTAATCATCTTTGGAGCACACATTTCATCCAAATGCCAAGTGATATGGCCCCAATGGGTAGAGGTTGCGTCTTGGAGTCGCATACATATCATCATATCTTCGCTTAAGCATCATTTCTTCATACGGTAATCAACCAAGACCGGTTTCTTCTTTCTAGGGGCTCGAGATTCTTCCCAAAATGCCCTTCCATGGTCAAGACTTGCTCTCATTAGCCTCATGATACTCGGTGATTGCCTAAATGATGGGAAAAAGCTTCATCGCTTCATTTCCTACAAAATGCAACAAATACATACAAAACACCTAGAACACGGAGTTAGATCACAAATACACTTCTCAAAGTGTAATAATCATATTAAATGAGCTAAAATAGGAAGGAAAATCATATAAACATAGCACACATCAGTGTCAAAATACATGTAACACCCATTTACGAATATGCCTTTAGAAAGACCTTAACTAAACATGGGTGCTACCATCTCAGTTGCCCGAGGTAGTACATATCTAATAGACCATCCATGAACATTCATTAAAATAAAAAATGTTTAACCGATTACAAACCAAAAAAAAATCCACAATACAACTCTGTCTGAAATGTGAAACAAAAGATAAATGAATGCCGAAGACTCAGTGAAAGCTATTAAAGAAATGTCAGGTGACTCCATCCGTGCCCACAGCTACTCAAGTATGATCACCTGCTAAAATTCACTGCTCACGACTCGCCGGTAATATCGAATGGTTCACAGCAAGATAAAACAAAAGAAATAACATAACAAATCACAATGTCAGTATACTATTTCATAAACATCAACATGACAAAGTAAAACACAACATAAACTAATCTGTCACAATCACCTCCAAACTCCGAGAACCAGTGTCCAAACTGCTGCTCGGACACGACTACTTACCACAGCGAGTTGTGCTGCCGAATTACCCATTGCAATAAGTAATCCACTCCTGCCGATGGAAGACCACAACATAACCACCAAAATTCCCATTGATCACAACGAGTGAACCCAGATCATTAATGTGCACATTCTCCATGTGACGGGAGCCACAAGAGTTGATACATGGGGGTGAAGACCATCTCCTGACAATGGCTTCACAACAATCTCAATGACAACATCAACATCATAATCATACCACAACTGAAAGTCCATAGACCCTAATTAGACTCCTCTAATTAGATTAACAAATTACAAATTAATTTGTTTAATTAAAATGATCTATGTAA
>JAOWBH010177654.1:0-10239 GCA_028566215.1 Silene coronaria
GAAAGTCGGTCGCTAAATTAGATACCCTTTTTAAAAAAAGCAGTCGCTAATTTAGCGACTGAAATCAGTCGCTAAATCTGATATCAGTCGCTAAATTGGCGACTGATCATATCAGTCGCTAAAAATCTGTCGCCTGTTTTAGTTTTTCTTGTAGTGTTATATTTCACGGGACCTCACTTATTGCATGTGAGATGGTGACACTGAGAGTGGGCATCATCTGATGATGCCGTATCATTATCCTTCATTGAATAGGAAACATAATGAGCATTGTTTCAAACTTCCAACTCATCCTAGCTAAGCCCTAATAACTTCCAACATATATACACCATGTTACTTAATACCAAAGTGGTTAACAAACATTATTACAAGTCTAACATAATGTCATTTTGATCTCAATTTTTTCTATATATCAATGCATGCACTTGTCAAAAGAAATGAATGATCTAGCCATGTCTCACAACTTGACTAATGGACCACGTTATATTATAATATATACACCATAGAGTTTTAAAAGGGTGTGACAACATTTATACAAGTAATGGGGTGTGGTAAGGTACATTCCCAAATACAAAAGGAATTATGCCCTTTATAGATTGCATGGCTAAATAAAGGTCATACAATTGGGTAGTTTATATTGATTATGATTGTGAAAGGTGAATAAACTTAGTAGTATACTCTTGTGCACGTCGTTTTATGGTTTTTTTTTTCCTATGATTTCGCCGGTAGATCATCGACAATACCCACCTTCAACCGTCACGCCCTCACTATTGTACCCCCATTGTGTTCTTATTTTTTCGCGAACCAATTCCAGATTGCTGACTTTGGCGTAAAAGGAGCCACATTGACATTAAGTTATAGGTAGTGCGACTGTGCGAGTGGGTTAGAGCCTGATACCTATTGCCAAAAGAATCTTTGTCTTAACCATTAGATTACCAATAATCTTCGGTTTGCTTAAGCAAGCAACCGTCACCCTCATTAATGTATACCTATCGTATTCTTATTTTCATCGCGAACTAATTCTAGCTTGATGATTTTGGTGTAAAAGAAGCCACATTGACAATATGTTATTATAGGGAGTGTGACTGTGCGAGTGGGTGGGTTAGAGTCTGATAAGTGATACCTATTGTCAAAAGAATAATCTTTATCTTTACCATTAGACTAACAATAATCTTTAGTTTGCTTAAGCAAGCAACCATCACCCTCATTAGTACACCTATTGTATTCTTATCTTTATCGCGAACCAATTCTAGCTTGATGATTTTGTTGTAAAAGGAGCCACATTGACATTACGTTAGTATAGGGAGTGTGACTGTGCGAGTGAGTTAGAGCCTGATACCTATTGTCAAAAGAATCTTTGTCTTAACCATTAGACTAACAATAATCTTTAGTTTGCTTAGGCAAGCAATCATCACCCTCATTAATGTACACCCATTGTATTCTTATTTTTATTGCGAACTAATTCTAGCTTGATGATTTTGGTGTAAAAGGAGTCAAATTAACATTACGTTATAAGGAGTGCGACTGTGTGAGTGGGTTAGAGCGTGATACCTATCGCAAAAGAATCTTTGTCCTAACCATTAGATTAACAATAATCTTCAGTTTGCTTAAGCAAGCAACCATCACCCTCATTAATGTACACCCATTGTATTCTTATTTTTATTGCGAGCCAATTCTAACTTGATGATTTTGGTGTAAAAGGAGCCACATTGACATTACATTATAGGGAGTGCGACTGTGCAAGAGGGTTAGAGCCTGATGCATATTGTCAAAAGAATCTTTATCTTAACCATTAGACTAACAATAATAATCTTCAGTTTGCTTAATGATACTCACCCTTGTACAAGAGCATAGATACATACATAAGTAGTGTGCATGTTTTTAAGTGTTTCGAAGATTGAGAATATTAAGTTTATCGACATATGTAAACTAAAGTTACGTACATTTGGCACTTTATACCGCAATAAGAATGAACTAATTAATTCCTATCTACAAGCACTTAGATCAACTAGTTAGCTAGATCATCAGTTCAATGCATGAGGATTGCATGCAACAGTGTATAAGCTCATCATGAGGGAGAATATTAGTACCTTACTGATCCTACTCAACTCAAATCCGAATTAAACGAATCATATACACTTTTTTTTTTCTTTTTTTTTTGGTAGTAGCACATCGACCACATATAATGTTCTTAGACTAATACACTAAACAAGTCAACTTTAAGAGTGATAATGTGTATGGTGTATATATATGCAAGATGGCTTATTAAGACACAAAACATAATAAATAAATGAAATAATCAAAACCAGCTAGTGATTACGACAGCAACGACCATTACTTTATCCGCATGTCTCACTTCAGACGGTCTATTCCGTTTAAAACCTTCAAACAGGTCTTATGTAACCATTTTAAAATGTTGACATTTTTATGGTAAAATTTAACCATTTAGTAATAGTCAAATCTGACATAAAAATGGTTACATACATATCACTCTTCTAAAGTCTTCAAACGGAATAGATAGACCATCTGAAATGAGATTTTGCGTTACTTTATAACCAATCAGCCGATAAATTATACCATTTAGTATAAATTTTTTTAGCTTTGTCATAAAGTTTATGAGATATTGTAAGACGTAAAGTTTGCAAGTTTGCGAGATCCTTCGCGTAAAAGTTGAGTTTAAGGGATTACAGTGTAACTCATACTGAGTATATATATTACTCCCTCCACATTTTAATGTTCTTCCCATTTTATTAAAATACGCCTTATAAATATTAGCTAAATAAAAAGAACATTAAAATATGAAGAGAGTACTACATATTGTATAAGTTTGTTTAGGTTTTTCTCATAAATGTTGAGCTAATTAATTTAATTTCCTGACATGAGGCCTGAATAAAGACACACGTTACAAAGTTAATTAAATAAAAATTTACAAGATTATTCCTTAATTTTTTATAATTAATTTTTTTAACATGTAACCTTAAAACACATGTAAAAAATCTGATATTTTAATATCATGGTTCATGTAGAATTTCATAAATTAAGCATCAACCAACACGTGCATCATGGGAGTTGGAGTTGGAGTTGGAATTAGAGTAATTAGAAAGAAGGGTAAGTACTAAGTAGTAGTAATGAGAAACACAAATTCTTTGTGGCAGGTAGGGCTGTTAATGAGACGAGACAGCTCGCGAGTAACTTGAGATTGGCTCGGTCAAAGCACGGCTCTTGGGAGCTCGGATCGGGCTCGGGCTCAGCTCGAGAGCTTAACGAGTCAAGCCAAACAAACGCTGGCTCGGCTCGAAAAGCTCGTGAGCAGCTTGAATTTGTGATATTTGATCAAGTATTGCTCATATTTTATAAAATATTTTACCATGATTATATCTTTGTATCACACATGTCAAATGTCTCATTGATTTGCCAAATATTTTTTACATATAACTTTCAAGACTTATTATTAAAAATATCGGAAGAAAAAAAATAAAAAAATCAACAAATATATAGGCTTGATTTGAGCTCGAATTTGGCTCGAGCTCGCGTTAAAGCTCGTAAGCTTGATAACGAGCACATTTTTATCCAGCTCGGGTAAGCTCGAGCTCGAGTTTTGCGTTGGTTCTTGAGCACAAGTCGAGCAAGGCTAAGCTCGGGCTCGACTAGGCTCGTTAACACCCCTAGTGGCAGCCTGACAGGTATATTCGTCACAAGTTTAAAACGGGTTATATATTACTTACATGAATAGGTAAAGACAAGTTATTTGTAATTTTTAGACTTGTGTTATCTACCAAAATGGAAGATACTTGACCCGTTACAAGCTTGTGACGGATATATCCCACAAGGAGATTTGTTGAATGAGAAATGGACAAAAAATTGAGACGACAGACGTGCATTTATTAATTAAACTACAAATAAAAGCTTCCACGTTACTATAATTTGGACCTTAATTCTAACAATCATCTTCATTAGACAATGATTACACGAAACAAATATCATAAATATCATCAACACTTATTATTGACGTGTATATAAAAAAAGACTTCTTTCATATTACGGAGTTGACTAATAATACGATTTTTCTATCGTGTATTTAATGAAGATATAATAAAGATAAGAAATTGATGTGTTGGTAAAGTATTTGTTGAGAAATTGGAAAAAAATTCTCCTAAGAAGATATTTTCTAATATTTCCATTTTCCATTTTTGGACGATTAATATATTAAAAAATAATTGTTTTAAATAAATGTTACCTAAATAACCCTATTAAAAAATAATTGTTACTACAATGCTTGTTTTATTACAAATAAAGCTTCCACGTTACTACAATGCTTGTTTTATTAAAAAATAATTGTTTTTAATAAATGTTACCTAAAATCGGTTAAATGATATTTTACCTAAATAACCCTATTAAAATGAATTTCACCAATTGCCCGTTACTAAAAAAAAAAAAAAAAAAGACATCAATTGTCACTTTGATTACACTCAGGTCACTCACCCCGTGATTAATTTTTTCACAATGAAGAACGACGTACTCTCATTGTCCCGATCATTTGTCTATCTTTTTTCATTTTGGGGTATTTCAGTCAATTATATAAAGAGTATATTTCTATTTTATGAATGCTTTTAGTGGACGATTTTATCATTTATACAATTATACCCAATTTAATCCACTTATCATCCAATAATTAATTCTTTCTGTTTTCTTAGTCTCTGTGCCAAAAACAATAATAAACAAAAATAAACAATTGGCCGAGACAGAGAGAGTATATAAGTGCCATGAAGAGATGCATGGATTTATATGGACACGTGCAATGTAATCAAATGGCCCAAGTTTATTAGCCCAACTCAGCTCAGTCCAAATTTACCTGGTTTAGCCCAGTAAGTCGGTAGAAAAAAATATAGGTTGCATGCTGGATACGGTACGGATCAAACCTCCGAACCGATCCATTATCCGGCTATAAAAACGGATCTCTTTTGGGTTGGACGAGGTCAGAAAATACGGGTTGTGGGGTGAGCTTTGTCGAACACTTCTTCCAAAATCTTATAAACTCGACATATTCCGCCATCTCATTGATATTTCAAACCGGTCTTACCTAAGATATACCGAGTATGTAAACAAAAACTCCTACATCATCTAGTGCCAAAAAAAAAAAAAAAAAAAAAAAAAAGGCGCAGCCGGCAGCCTATGCATTGAAGATGCCCAAATCATGAGAAAAACAATGAGTCTGAGATGGAACAAATCTGCTACCAAAACATTATCTACGGAGCTTTTTTCGACACTCCGACTTGTACACATTGTGAAAGCTGGGCCATCATAATCATCGCTGGAGCCATGGCAATCGTTGCACCATTCGTGCAGTCGCCATAAACAGCACACTGAATACAAGATATCTACAGTTCAGTTACATTGGGAAAACACAGTGAATCTAACATGGCCTGTGTACAATTATCAGCGTTACTGTCGCAGTAAAATCTGTGTCGTACTCATGTCAAAATGTGCAGTCCCATATGAGAGCGCAATGTCATATGAAAAGTCTGAGCAACATATCCCAATACCAAACATGTGGCCTGTACAGCTTCTGTTATCAAACGAGTAGCTCTATAGTCTACAGTCTACACCAAACATGTCGCCTGTACATACTGCACACATACCATTTCAGCCTTTCCAATGGGATCCATCCAAAAACCGCTCATCATCCCACATATTGAACGAGAGAACCACAGTTAATGTGCCGAACACTTGAACATATAGCTGAAGTGAATTGTCAAAGAAACATCACGCATTACTTACATAGTTACATCCATCAAAGTGAAACGTCAGAGGAAAATCACATACTACTTGCATCCATCGTCCAACGGTTTCATATATGAGCACGACAATGGTTCATCTTGAATACCAAGCATAGAATCAGGGGTTGGAGTAAAGACAGGCTCAGAAGAACCCAGGGAAGAACATCCTTCAACAAGGTGTCCTTCATTTTCCAATGCTTTCATTGGCTCCTGAACTCCACTAAAGCTCGACTCAGAAGAAGCCATAGAAGAGCATTCTCCAAGATGGTACTCATGTTCATCTTCCAATGGTTTCATACAAGAGCCCATTGAAGAACACCTTTCACCATGATACTCCCTAACATCACCCAAGGGTTTAAGGTACGAGCAAGACCGTGTTTCAACTCCACTATTAAACCCTAAATCAAAGGAAGACGAGCATGAAGGTTGAGCTCTCATTTGCACAGACCGTAAAAGAGCCGTTTTCCGTAAATCGCTCGAGTGGCATATATCACTGGGGGATGACGGAAATCTAGCTTCGGTATCCGAACCTCTCTGACGAGGCTCCGAGGAAGGTAGAGAAGTGTTGGGAGGACTACAGCATGCACCCATCGGCTTATATCGGTATGGAGAGACGGGACTCGTAGGACGGCTTTCGGATTGTGATGAGCAAGCGCTCATTGGAGTTTCATAATACCTCATGTCGTCCAAGTCTTCTGACATTGGTGAATACTGCAAGGACATTTCATCTCTGCAATAATAATGTTACGTTGTTAAGCACACAAGAACAACCATACTAAGTGGCACACCAAATTTTTATTATTGCTCAGCCTCCCTAAATATATATAACTTTTGATTTTCTAATCAAAAAATTTGGAAAAGCAGACAAGAACGTTAACTTTCTAGTGTCCGGGGACCCGATTGCTATAAGGTGAATTCACCGATGACTAGCCAATGTGACCAAACTACGACGACAGATGGCCATATGGTTCATGGAGGGAAAATGTTTTGTCCATGCATAGCTTAGAGTTATAGAGTTATATTAACAGCTACCAGTTGAAATTTTCAAGTTGGCAGCAAATCTGGTGGAAAATGATAGACTCTACATGGACACCAAAAGAAAATGACTGGTATGATTAACGACACACTCCAAAGAACCATGTTGAGAGCACAAACACAAGATGTGATGGCTGCTCTTTCTTCCTAGTTCCTACAACGGCTTGGAGTGTTGGACATATTATAGCAAAGTTACTTTTCTATCATGGCTTGTGAAGTGGGCATGCATTCACACGTTTGTGACACGACTAAGAGTTTATGCCTTTCTCTTTATTACACTAGAGCATGGTATACAAACTCGCCTTACACAAAGAGCAATCTCAATCTTTCATGACGTTATTTTCCAGTGTATAATGCCCTATCAGAATAACTGAGATTTAGCCATGAGAAGCTATACTTCAAATATCACCGACACTTTACCCATACTTACACAGCTTATGAAACTAAAGTACTAGTCACTAATTTTTGAAAAAAGAGTGGTAAAGACTAAAGAGACACAAACTTGCAAAACAGGGCATAAAAGATACGGAGTAAACCTACACAAAATCAGTTTTTCAGAAGAGAAAAATTCGCACAGTTGGTAAACGTTTTTGAACTTACAGCCATCGGCCGCGAGCCCGCGATGCATAGCATACACTACATCACATTCTCTATATCCTTACATTTTATCAAAAAAATAAAAAAATTACATCACATTTTCTACATTCCCCATTCTGCAATTGTTACCCCAAAACTGACCAATACGGCATTTTGGGTAACATGGATTAGTAAGGCTTGCCTAGCCGCAAGTGTTGTTTCTTATCCTTTTTCATCTTGACGGTATCTTGGAGACGTGTACCTATACCCGAATCCTCATATAAGGGAGCCTTCATGCCTCAAAAATTGAAGCACAACGAGTCTGTCTCTAATATATGTTCTAGTGTCTGACACCCATCCTAGTGTGAGTGCCATAATACTTGCTGATGTCTTTTTGGATGTGATTCTTGTTTGTACTTATTCTGCCGATCCTTCTGCTAGCGGAGCATTTTTCTTCATGAAATGTTTCTTGGTGTTAAGAGTTCAGACATCCAAGTTGGACATTTGGTCCTTCAGTACTCACTTGAAGAGGTAATAACGCTCTCCAACTCTAACCCTTTGTTTGGAAAAGAAAATATGGTGGAAAGGGGGGGAAGGAATGGGAGACAATTTAGATTGTTTGGATAGCAAAATGGCGGTGAGGGGATTTGAAAAAATGGAATAGAGAAATATTGCGTCTTAGGAGGCAAATTATCTCCCCTCCTACAAAGGAAAGATTTAGAAGAAAACTCACCCTTTCCATTCCCCCTTCCCTTCCCGACCATCCCTTTCCCTTCCCTTTTCCCCATCCCCTTCCTTTCCCTCCATTTTTTTACCCAAACAAGCTCACGATTTAGAATTTAAAAAAATTAATGCTTTTTCTTCCGTTGTCATGACTCATGAAAGCATGCATCAAGGGATGATAAATTGATAATCTGTATGTGTGAATAATGCACCCTAAATGTTAAAAATCATACTAAGGATACATATATCAGTCTACTCCTTAATAGATATGCGGGACTCCCTTTCTATTTCTTCTAAGGAAGTGTCAGCGTATGAAAGGTACAGATAAGGATTTCATACCCATATTCGTGAGTGTCATGTCAGACATTCGTATGACCCACAGAATGAAGAGTCAAAGCAACATACACAAAGCAAGCTAAACGGAATAGAACATAAACAAATCACCTCACCTCAGATAGCACATGCTTTCAGACCTTGCCGGAGAATCCATAATAGTTTCAGGCATCGCGTCTCCCACAGTCAGTCCATTCAAACTCGATGCCATCATCTGAAAAAAAATTCCCATCAAGTTTATCACTAACTCTAACACAACAACAACAATTCCGCAATGCAGATGGCCGATAAATGAGAACTACCCAACATCTTTACACCCTCATCCCCAACAGATTGTATACCTTTTCAATCCTTTCAAAACACCCAAAATTTCAGACACAACTTTGAATTCTCTCATCTTATCAAACCATAATTACTTCCTGTGAAAAGATGTCACCTTTTCAACCAAAACAGTTCAATTCAACAATGTCTAGCTCATTGTAAAGCTGACAATGCGGTTACCAAAAACCCGTCTTACACAAATTCTTGAACTCTCTCATCTTAACAAACATAATAGGAGTACCTCCTGTAAAAAGATGTCACCTTTTTAACTAAAACCCTTCAATTCAACAATGTCTA
The DNA here is from genome assembly GCA_028566215.1 of Silene coronaria. Taxonomy (NCBI): domain Eukaryota; kingdom Viridiplantae; phylum Streptophyta; class Magnoliopsida; order Caryophyllales; family Caryophyllaceae; genus Silene; species Silene coronaria. The sequence continues at coordinate 9,060 of JAOWBH010177654.1, forward strand.
GCTCACTGTACTCCAATTTATAACACTGACATTAACAAAACTAACAATGCGGTTACCAAAAACCCGTCTTACACAAATTCTTTTATAAGACGGTCTTACACAAGAATTTATATCAGCCAACAAAAAAACAAATACTAAGTTTATTTAATCTTTTCAGTTTTCCAAACACCAAGCTCCAATCTTTAACAAACCCATAACAATTTTCCAGCAAAACATTATATATTTCTATAATTAATCAATAAAGATTAAATCTTTGAGCATGATAATAATAATAATTACATGAAATTAAAATAGAAAGAATTATAGAATAAATAAAAGACCTCACTAAGATAACGTTTATGGGAATTAAGATTATCAACATAAACTTCATCTTCAGGATCTCTGCTTCTTTTCCCACCTGGAGATGGAGATGAAGATGCTGAATTTGATTCCGATCGCATTTTTGTTCTTGATTTTCCTGATTTTGTTTCCTATTTTCTTTTGTGTTGTGTGTGACTTGTTGATTTTCTGAAATTCCCGAAATCTCATTTACGACGGATAATATTCGTAAACTTATGACGAGTCAAATCAAATGGCTAGTTTTTATTAATTATTTGATTTTAGAATTTAGTTTTGAGTTCTACAGAGTTAGTTGGCAATAATTATCGATTAAATATTTTAGACACGATATTTTTGTTAACGGGTTCTAGCAAAATCGTTGTAAAATTAAAAGAAAGTGATACTTTAAAATTCCAATAATTGGTTGTTTGATGGTGTTGTCGAGTTTCCCCGATCGTGTTTACGTCAAAGTATTTAATGGGTCAGAATTCGTGTTCAATAACTTCAAATACAACTAAGAAAGTGTATCAAATTTTGAGAAACTAGAATTGGTGTCCGGCTCCGCCCGAGATACCTCTCACTACCATTAAATTTTCTTTTTCATTAAATAAAATTATTTTAGAAGTGCATAACTCATAAAATTATCATTAATATAATTTTCCAATGATATATTTTAAATTGCGATGAAATGAATTATGAGACAAATTTACTACTTTCACTATTAATATTTTACAGTTATTAATGTCACATTACTATTAACATTTCACTACTCCCCTTGTAATCATTGTTACTTTCACTGCTCCCGCCGTAATTATTGTTATTTTCACTACCGTCGCATTAATATTGATAATTTCACTACTCC
>JAOWBH010177676.1:0-10237 GCA_028566215.1 Silene coronaria
CAGTGCCCATTTGCTGGGATACACTTTTCAGGGAAGTCAGCTGTATCCACTGCTCTCATAACTGGAACATCGGAACTGTGGTTTTCAGATGTCAGTGCTGCCATGAAAAATGTATTAAAAATAATTATGAGCGATCTCTTTGGCATAGATGGATCTTTTAGGGGAAACTCGGAGAAATTTCAAAGATCCTCGCAGTAACCTTTATGCTCCAGTTTCATATTCCTAGCCTTTTCCAGCTCAAATTTACGCTTCCATTCAGCTGCTTCAGCTTGAGCTGAAGCTTTTCCTTCAGCGGCACGTCTCAGTGCCTTAGCCACAGCTGATGTAATGAGACAAACCATAAGCATTTCGTTCACAAATTAATTAAGACGTTATTTTGAACTCTATTCCGTAAATGTGAAAGTAGTCATTAGTTTGATCAAATCTTACTTCTCATAGCATCAGAAAACTCTAGAAGATGCTCGTCTATCCCTTGCAGAGGTTGCTCAAGGATTTCCTGAACTGCCTTTTCTGAGTAAACGAGCAAAAGTGAATCTGAACTTCCATTTTCAGGCAGCGAGCTGGTAGCACTTCCGCTTTCCTGCAATAGAAAGCATATGCTCAGTCTTTCAGTTACCCCTGGACCTTCCACCTCTGTACAACAACTTACCCAATCATGTCAACTCGTCAAGGGTTCTCGGGTTGGATGTACACCGCCTTATCCCTTATGTATTATTCTCACCTGTTAACCCTAAACATACACCAAGCTACGCACTCGTGACAATTGCCAAAACTAAGCAAGTCGCAACTTCCTTAACTCGATAACCATAAACATAAAAACCACGCCTTTCATTAGCTAATGGGGCCAATCTTTCATTAATTACGGTAAAAACGAGTTTGTACATCAATTTGCATGATATATTATTAAGGATTTTTTTAATTAGCTTATTAAAGTGTCTGCCCTCAGGACACACCTTGGAAAAACCGTTAAATTAATCAACCAATTATCCAAATCGGCCTACAAGTAAGACCTTAAGGTGATGGTTGGATCCCAAGATCGGTTTTATACCCTAACAACTTTCGTCATTTCTAAGCATTATTAGCAAAAACCACAAGTTCATTTCATCAAATTTAAACTTGAAAGATACACAATTAAGCTGAAATATCAAATTATTAGCATTAAAGAATGAACAAACTGAAGTCAAACAACACCAAAATGAAGCTCAAATTAACTCAAAATTACAGAGTAAGAAGGTCTCAATACCGTGAGACGATCCATTTCTGGTTTTTCTTTTTACACAATGGAGCCATCTCACATGCAAATTAACAGGCAATAGAGATAATAAAGACATGAAAAAAATTACCTGAGAAGGAGACATTATTAATTGATAAATTAAACCTTAAACCCAATTAGAACAATAAAAAGCAAGTGGGTTTGTTCTTGTTTAACCCATGTTACAAATCTCAATAACTAATGATGGAAATTAAGTAAACTCCAACATTTTAGGGGGGATTATACAATAAATGGGACCCACAATTTTATTATAGTGTAAGAACCATTTGGATGTACAACTTCTTGTTTAAAACGGACATATTCGTCTTAAACAATAAAACAGGTAGACAATTTTTTGAGTTAAATTTGGATTTGGGTTGTTTTTTTTTAATTCATTTGTTGAATGATCTGATGTGAAAAGTAAGTCTTATGAGCGATTGTCTCTGAAATGCAAACCATAAATATTAGAAGCTAACGGGAAAAAAAAATGAAAAACATGACGTAAAAAGGTTATTTTTCTTTTATGTGAGATGTCTCATGATAAATTAACATTAGACAAAGAATGTACGCAAATTCTTGTTTAAGACGGCAATATACATCTTAAACTTAAAACGGATCAAGCATGATAGATGAGATAAAATGAAGATGCCTACGGACTAACAAAAAGGTTGTCCTATATAAAAGTTGGAACATATTTGACTTGTTTCATCTCAAGACGAAACTGCCGTCCTAAGAGTAATTTTACTTAATGTAATGTAATCAGAGGGAATTTGTATGAAAGGGATGTAATGTAATGAGAGTTGTACACTTTGCTTATATGAATGAGTTTTTCTGAGGGGCTGAGTCGCTGTGAAATGTGAATGGCAATCTGGCTTTGCGTCTTGCTGTGGGAGTTTGTCATGTGTATCAATACAACTCGGTCATTTGGCTCGCTTGAAATACAGTTAAATGATTGGGACGGAGAAGGTATCAGTTTACGACATTTGGTTTGACATAAGGAGCATCAATATGCTTGTGCTAGTGACTGTAAGGACTGTAGGACTGCTGTTGTAATTATAGGACTTCCCTACAGCATTAAAATGTTGCTTGTGTAGCGTCATTCTCAGGCCAACATATGGTTAGTTGTAAAGACATATAAACTCGGTTTTCATTACACTTATTCAATACACTATGCCCATGTCCAGCTATTTGTTGTTGATGTAAGTACTGTTTGGGGCCTACTGTTTTGAGTCGCAGTCTCGTGTTCTTGCCTCTAGCTGTGGATGCCTCCAAGTCAGTAGGGGACAGTATAAAAGAGGGAGGTGGGACCGAATATTCACCGAATTTCATTGAATGAAATAAACACAATAACTTTGAATAATGTTTGTGAATAATACAGGAAGGACAATGTTCCTTCTAAAATGTGAACATATTCCTTTGTATAGGATTTCGGTACTGAAACAAGGAGACATGTTTGACATTCACTCTGTACTGATGCACCTGAATTTTCTGTGCAGTAATTTTATGGGATTGGTGAGCTGAGGCCTTCTTGATAGGACAAAGGATACTGTGGTTGGAATCTCTTGGAAGAAATACCGGTTTTTCTGAAAGATGCTCTCTTTTTAAGGTGGTTCAGGGTCTTTTTTCTGTACAATGTTTGAAACATTGGTGATGCTCTTTCTCTGATCTTGAAGACGATAACAAAGAGTATCCTGTACGAGATCATGAGCAGATAAAGCGCGCCCAAGTCCCACCACTTGGAATGACTTATTGGGATGCCGAACATTTTTTTGGCGATGTACTCTCCTTTCAACCTAGGATCACCAGGTATCATTGGATCAAATGTGAGCCCCAAAAAGTCATTCTTGTATTCACCCTGCATTCGAAAGTTGAATTAGCGATAATATTGCATAATGCATCGCATTTATGAGTCATGTAATGCTTGATAGTTGCAGCGCTGGCTTCTACTGGTTTTTAACCCAGGTCACAAGAACATTGTCCGATGACTTTGCGATCAGCTTAGCTAGCTTACATTTACATAAAATCCACCCCACCCTCTTTACGCGTAAGGTAATAATGTGTTTTGATCGTCATTTTTTTGTAAGTTTGGTGGATGTGCCGGTATCATACCTAAACATTCTTTCTGCAACAAGAAAATAACAATATTTCTTGGGTTTACCTGTAATGCCCAGTACCCGAAACTCAGATAAGAAACCGGGTAGCGCCAGAATATCTTAGGAAGATCAGGCAGCAAGCGGAAGAAGCCGGAAGTCATCATCATTATCCCCTGCACAGCTTATGGTAAGAACATACAAAGTACTAACTGTAAAAACTATGCAAACTCATGCAAAGGTAGTTTAGCTTACAATGACTCCGGACCCTATCACAAGTCCCATCAGGAAGTTCGGAACTACTGAAGCAACGACTACCATACAGCTCTCAACGACTGCTAGGCACCCGAAAAGATTAAGGCAGGTAAAGACGTAGTGAGAAAATTCTGGACGAAGTCTGACCATGTACCAAGTAATAGTCCCTGAGGTCATTGCTATTGTTACCAGGTATGGAAACGAGGAGAGGAAATTTGATAGAATATAGACGTCCACCCCGTAGTATCCATTAAGCCTCTCTCGATTAAAGACCTGCAGTAGAAGGAGAATATCAGCAAGTCGACATACATGGGACTGTCTGACTGAGGGAGTAAGTTTTAGAAGACGATATTCACCTTCATTTCTTCAATGAAGGATGGGAATCCTCCGACTGACATAAAAGTCATGAAACCCGACATAAATCCGCCACATGCTCCTCTTGCTAGGATTGCAGTGTAGCCAGTGCCGACATCCCAAAAGATGGTACCAACACATACAGATACTATTGTATAGATAAATATGCGCAGCCAATAATATCCAATGTCTCTGGACATATTAATAAACGACCTTCGTGTCAGTGTCGACAGTTGCTTCCACCAGCTTGCTTGGCTTCCTGTCTGTGGATCAGATACAAGTCCTTCCTGCAATTGATCAACAAAATTGAATTTGCTGTTTGCTTGATAAATATTCTCGGAATTCTTTAACTTTGATAATATTTGTTACGAGAAGTTTGAGGCTAAGATGCTTACAGTTGATGCAATTTCTTGAATTCTGGATCTCACCCTTTCTCTGTAGTCTGACCGTCGATATTTCTCAATAAGCTTTGCTTTGATCTCTGCTGTTTCCAAATCCAAGAAAGCTTCTGATAATGTTTGTATTCGCTTCATACATCAAATCCAAACACACCGTAAACAAAAATATCAGTTGGAGAATTACATAAACTTGAAACATTAGTTTTCAAACATTCAATTTTATACATACTTTGGCTCTAAATGATCCTTTTAGTGTAGCTGTAATCTTATCAAAGTCCGAATTGATACAGCGGAGAAAATGGTCTGAGGGATTTCTTCTGCTCGGACATGGGAACCCCGCTTCTGCAAAGAACTGTCAGCGACAAATAAATTTCCCATCAGTTTAACGTTCAGTTTCGGTATGTTTTGAGAGCATAATTTCCTTATATACCTGAACAGCGTTCTTACAGTCGCCAAAATAGACTAATTCTCCAGAAGACAGTAGGCAAAGATCATCAAACAAAGCAAAGACTTCACCACTTGGCTGATGAATTGAAGAAATGACGGTTCTTTCCCCATCTCGAGCGACACTCCTAAGAGCCTGTACTACAAAGAAGGCTGATGCACTGTCAAGTCCGCTGGTGGGCTCATCGAGAAACATGAGTCTAGGCCGAGTAAGTATCTCCAAGCCAATGCTCAATCTCTTTGCTTCTCCGCCACTTAAGCCTCTGAGATGCCAGTTTCCGATCACCCTGTCAGCACACTCTTGCAGACCCATCTCCATTATGGTACCCTCTACAATCCCTTCAATCTCTTCTTTGGATAAGTTTGTCGGAAGTCTCAAATATGCGGAGTAAGTGAGGGTTTCCCTCGGTGTCAAGGTTCCTAGAAGTACATTCTCTTGAGTCACATAGGCCTGAAATTAGAGCAGCAGGCGTAAAATAAATCGCTTTACAGAATTGAAGAAAATCATATGGATGTTTCGACACTTACAACAGTGCCAAATTGTAGTCTTTTCTTCTTGCCATTGAGGAGAATATTTCCTGTCCTTATAATGTTTGATGATAACCTATCTGCAGCAAAACGATTGCAGACGAGATGTTATGAAAAAATCAACATCTGTATACAAATCAGTAGATTATCAGTCACTTGTGTTTCTTATTCAGTATCCTGGAGACTCTGAACTGTGACTATGTAGCTACTTGTAGTAGTAGTAGACTGTGTTACTTCGACACTCCCTCCAATTTACTACTGACACTAATTTTAGACAAAAACATGAATTTTTCTTTTGAAATAATAATATAGGGTGTTACACTTGCAGCCTATGTTGCTCCAACTTTCAATTAATCTACTCCAAATAGGTATGAAACATCGACTCTACATTTTAAGCCAAAACATTAGATTCTTTTAATAAGATGATCGACTCTTACACTTGGACCAACACCCATAACAATTCTTCTAACCAAGTTTGAGTAAACAACTGCACTTGAGTCGAAATAACATAGGTTGCACGTACAATTGCGGCCTTGCTTAGGCTCATGCCTGTTATCATCAGGACTACTCCCTCCTATACTCTATTTTCTTCCCTTTCTTTGTGGGCACAGATTAAGGGAAGAAATAGAAAATGAATATATGATATGTGTGGGGTTTGATAATTGGAGAGAGGTAGGAATAATTAGGATTAAATATTAATAAAGGAGATGACGGGGTTTGGTGATTGGAGATAGATGAGAATATAATATTAATAAAAACTTTCCATTTTAGGAAATAGGGAAGAAAATCTGAATAATCCGTTTAAGGAAAAAGGGAAGAATATAGAGCATAAGATGGAGTATTTAAATTTGCGCTATAACAAAATGTCCAAAATACCCCTGATACTACAGGGTTGGATTTTAACCCTAACAAGACATGCATGGTTTATCGAAGGGGTTTTGGTCTACTGGTTAAGGCTAAAGTAGTAAAATATACTGACAATAGGTCACGAGTTTGAATCCCCTCTCTCATATATTGTACTCGAGTCGGGCTAGACACGTGGAAAAAAAAAGATAGGCAGAGTAATGTGGTCACTCTGGTAAATGCATTTAATTAGATATGTGTGTTCAATTGGACTTTATTGGTCTTAACTAATTAGTACTATTTGACCTAAATGCTGTAATTTTTTGGGGCACTCGGCACTGTGCCCTTAATTATAGGTTATCCCACCCAATATGAACATGGCTATAGTATATTGGACAAGGCCAATAAAATGATCGTCTCTTCCACTATAAAACGGTCTTATTTTATTATTCGCAATATGGTAATTATATTGCAATTACCTTGATTTTAAAAAAAGTTTCTTTGTAATTCAGTTGTAGAATATAGATGTTTCCCATCCTAAGAAAAAAAATTTCACTTATAATCGTGCTCCATTTTTAAGGTGTGAAAATTTGAAATCGTCCTTTTTTTTCCAAAACTAGTATTAGTTTTCCATGTTGTAACTGCCGAGTATAAAAATGCGACAATTATTTGAGTTTAAAGAGTTGTATAACAAACGGAAGTAATCCATTGATATTTTTGTTTGATTTCTAAAAGGCATGATATTAGTACCATAAAAATTCGAAATTACAATTCAAAAATCATAAAATCGAGTAATTTTTTTTTTTTTAGTATAACAAGGTCAAGACTCAAGACCTCTTTTTATAGAAATTATTTGTAATTATATGAGTTATTGCTTATATTTTCATCATTTAATTTGGTGAATGTACATGGCCCATTGCTCCATTATATGCATACCGGCCCCCTTTATTTCTAACCTTTTGTAGCCAATTCTCAGCCTTTACTTTTGGCACTAAGACGAGCGAAAATAGTAAAAGATTATGTGTAATTAGTATTACTAAATGACGCGTGAACAATAATAGACGTGAAAGATTAATGTATACCTAATACAAAAAAAATAGTAAATAAATACTTCCTCCTATTCACCATTTTCTTCCATTTGTTTGTGGGCACAAATATTTAGGGAGGGAGTATAATATTATGGGTGAGATTTAGTGATTGAAGAGAAGTATGAATAATTAAGATTAAATATTAATAAAGGATATGAGTGAGGTTCGGTGATTGGAGAGAGGTAGTAATAATTAGGATTAAATATTAATAAAGGATATGGTGTGGTTTGATGATTGGAGAGGGGTGAGAGTATCATATTAATAAAAACTTACCAAAATAAGAAAGGGAAAAAAACTTGAATAATCCGTTTTAGAAAATATGAAAAAAAATGGTGAATAAGAGAAATTATAAGACACCAAAAAATAAAATTGATAAATAAATAACTGGAACGATGAAATTTTTTTAAAATAAAAGATGAAAGACTATTCAATGGCAGCACATGCATGCATAGGTTATTGAATACCACCACATGCATAGGACAAATATGCTAAGGAAAATGATGGAAATAAACTTACACCCAACTTTTATGAATGTTTCAATAACATTGTTGAACAAATAAGGAAACATTGTTCAACTACACCACATGCATTACATACCAAATTACCAATATCCTATTTGCATTGTGCATAATTGTAAAGGAATGAAAATGATGGATTTACACCTAATTTCCATGAAGATTTGGATATCTATCTTTAAAGAAAACATGCTCAAAGATTACTCAAAACTAAAATAAATTTAAAAATTATAGAATAAGACTGTTATACCGTAAGACAACCCTTTTAATTAGTTAAACTTTCATCTATTATTATCGATAAATTATTGAATTATGACGTAAATTAGTGCAAGTGCAGCCATAGTTTCCTAATTATTTTGAATGAAACTATTTTACTGTGTAAAATGGCATTTAATTAGTTAAATATTCATTTATTACTATCAGTCATTTAATTAGTTAAATATTCATTTATTACTATTAGTAAATTATCAGTGCACACATAGTTTCCTAGATATTTTAGCCCATATTTAGCATTTCATTTAATATTAGAGTTGCTAATGTTCACTTCTATATTTTGCAAAATAGCAAAATTTTATACACTTGGAAAAAGTTGATCAAAAAGGTTTTCTTATAACTTACTTGTAAAAGCTAAATTCCCAATTTTTCTATGACATTTTAATCCTTAATTTCTCACTTTTTTTAATGATAATTATATCTTAATAGTCTCAAATAACTCGATCTTAGCTAATAACATGAAATCAAGCTACATAAATATAAGTACTCCTATATATTATATGGACAGTTTCACAATATTCTATAGTGAAAAACATCCTTTCTATCAATGATTTTCTTTTAAAAATCAATTTAATTTGTATTATAACGTATTACTAATTTTAGTGTGAAACCGTCTCTATATAATATATCTACTGAAATTATATGAGTTGCACCAAAAACATAAAAAACACAAAGGAGGCAATTAACAAACCTGCTAAGGAATCAAGAAGGGTAGATTTGCCCGACCCGGACGGGCCCATTATAGCCATAATCCTACCGGGCTCAGCATACCCACTAATCCCTTGAAGGATCCGTTTAGTAGGCCCATTATCAAAACTTGGTAATACAACCGTTAGATCCTCCCAAACCAAATATGCAACCGGGATGTCGTCCCGGCTGCTTCCCCCACTCGTCTCATTCTCGTCCTCATCCTCGTAACACTCATTTTCGTACACCTTACGTGAACAAACTTCATTAACCGGTATATCTGCCTCAATCTCCATGCTAGTAGTAAGCTTTACTACTAGTATCGTCTCGTCTGTTAAAATTTGGGGTAGCAAAATTTCTTCTTGTAGTTTAATATCTTTATTATGAATTAAAACTGCATTTTTAAAAAATTTCGAGTAGCAGAAATCAATAATTTGTACGTAGTTCCGATATATTGTAAATTTGTGAGGTTATTTTGGAGACTAGAGAGACATGTAACAAGGGTACTTATAGTAGCATAAGTAGTAAAACTAGTCCTTGTCTAAAGTCATATGACCCAACGGCCAACGCTAGTTTATGCAATGACTTTAATATGAAAAATGAATAAATGACATAAATAGTGTATAAGTAATAAATGAGGGGAAAAATTATGGGAATGTTGATACTGAAAATAAATGAAACAAGGAACGTATTATAAGGAAGCAAGATAAAAATTAGACAACACGACCAACACGATAATACGGAACCAATAATAGGAAAACTACGATTGAGTTTGTATTCCACCAATTCACTATATCGAATAGTAGTACAATGTGTGAGAGCCTTCTTGTCTTTGGCTAATACAGTAATACGGAGTAGTACTATATTAGCGATTGATAATTGGGAAGTCGCCATCCCGCTTGGTGACTTGGAGTAATTTTTTTTTTTTTTTTTTTTGAGTACATTGAAGTGTGTTAGATATAATACAACGAACCAAGTAGCCAGCCGTCATGATGACTTGGTCCCTGAGTGTAGCTTCGTAAAAGCCGAGCCGACGTGGACCCATTTTCGGCAATTAATTTGAAAATCGACCCATTTTGATAATTAATTATTAAAAAATACCTATTTCAAAAAAAAAAATTTAAGTGGTTAGCATTATTTTTACAAGAAAAAAAGTTTAAAATGGGAACAAATCTTTGATGTAATTATTAGTAGTACAAACACAAAATTTGAATTTTATTATAGCAAATATTGTGAAACATTCAAAATCGCTGTCTACAAACATGATTACACTAATTAACTCGGATATTTTGCTCATCCCTACGCGTTACTCCAAAATGGATCAAACGCATCAATTTGACATAATGATAAGAGGAGGTTAACCAACATAGTCGCGTAGATAGTAGAAGCAAAATAGTAAAGAGAAAGGGGATGCGAAATATTTTGGAATTTCATACAATCATTAAAAAAAAAAAAAAAAAAAAAAAAAAAAAACAAAAAAATTAAAAAAATTAATTTTTAAAAAAAAAAA
>JAOWBH010177687.1:0-10235 GCA_028566215.1 Silene coronaria
GCATACATACAGTATGGATAGGCCATAATGCAACGACGTTCGTGCCAAATCATTGTCAATATCATCCTAAGACCTCTTCTCTCATCTCATCTCGCCAACTCCGTGACTAACCACTTTCTTTCGTTGCTTGCAATCGCCGCAACACGTTTTGAACTATTACGTACACAAGATAACTAACTATACAAGATGAAGAAACAAATACACTTTCCAATTCTTTTACAAGGTACTTAACTACCATCAAAATACAGAATTATGAACTAGCTTAGACTCCAGAAGAAGTAATAAAACGAACAGAAAGAGCAATCGTAAAGCAAAGATAGGATTGATCCTACATCCCCTCCAAGTTTTATGACTGTAATGAATGCTAAATTTGGCTTGACGCCGGAGACAAATAAAGGATATAGAACCACCGACACTAAAATAGTAAAGTGTCACGTTAACTGCAAAAAAGTGCTTTAGAGACCCCCGCCTATAGCAAGGTAAGGGGCCATATGTACTCAAAAATCTCCAGATGTTCAGTTTTTAAGACTGTAATGAATGGTAAAGTTGTGTCCTGAATACGGCAGCATTATTTTGCATTACTCAGTTCATATCAAGACGAATTTGAATTCCTAAGTTTGTGCAACCAGAGCATTCAATAGTCTTTTCTCCAGACTCCAGCATCCTTAGCCAAAGGCTTCAGGTATTCCCCTGCAAAGCGCTAATATATAAAACATAGCCTGATGATAAATGTCGCATTAAAAGAGAGTTAAACTGGTCGGGTAAAATGTACCAGATTAGACATCATAATGCAAGCAGCTGACGGTTCAGCTTATACATTCACTTGCCTTGTTTATTAATCCCTGCAGTTCTATTGGCATACGCTCTACCAGAAACAACAATGTCAAGAATAGAGTTTGCACCAAGCCGGTTAGCTCCATGAAATGAGGCACAGCTCACAAGCTACCTCTCCTGCAGCCATTAAGCAAGGAACCACGGCGTCAGGGTCGTTACCTCTAACAATGACAACTTGAGGCCCAACATTAGTAGAATACAGAAACTAGAAGCGAAAGAATCCTGCAAGCGTAAAGTATTGTTACCTCTCCATGAGACCGTGATGGTTTGTGGGGATTCCAACCATGTTATAATGAAATGTCAATAAGACAGGAATGGCTCCTTTGTAACATCAACCCCAGCAAAAAAAGCATGCTATCTCATCAGAGATACCAGGAAGTTTCTTTTAGCAAGATCCTTGGCTGTTGGAGCATATCTTTCCACAAATCGCTCCCCCTCGCTATTCCTCAGAATACGAGCCACCTTCCCCCACGAGACCCTGGTTGCAAAATTGAGATAATTAATATTAGTCATTGTAGGCCGAACCAATTCAAAATCCTTGTAATGTTTGTTGTTCTTACTTTGCATCTTTATTTCCGTTGAAATTTAAACTGTTATCTCGAATCTATTGGTTGTTACTTGTTCCTCATTTACTTTATATCAGTCGATCAAAGTTACAGTACTTTAACTAATAAAGTAAAAAATCTAAAGGAGTATCTAATTCACGCCCTCCCCCTCTTAGGTATACTTGGGATCCATACTCTTCACATTCTTGCCTGGACATAAGACAATGATATGCTTCATTTTCCATCTCAAAAGTTACCGAATTGTGACAGAGTGCCTCATCACTGACTTCTTACTCGGATTGGTTATTAAAGAAAGCTAGCGACTATTGATAGCTTGCACACGAGGTTTCAGCATGGGGAATTGGTGTGATTTGTTTTATGCTGATTACGAAACCCTTCAAGATTTGTTCTTCAAATGCTCCTATATGATCGGTTTTCGAAAGCTTTCCTGTAACTGCTTGGGATCCAAGAACTTATCAAAGTCCTTAGTACGAGAATTAACCAAAGTCGCTCGGAGGGAAATTCAGACACTTGACGACATAGGGGAAAAGCAAAGCTCCTTTGACATAAACTTTTCAAATCTGCACTTTTTTATAGGATACAATTCTCGCAAAAAAAAAAATTAAAAAATGGATGTGGCAATTACAAATGGGAAATGTGGGACTAAAAATGATTTAGATATTATATAATTAAATACGGAATGCATCCCTCACAAAATAAATACTGAATGCATAGAATACATGGTAGTGATGAACAGTGAACACCAGGTAAATTAGAATCACATTTGCTACACCAAACCTAACACTACATGATATAGACCCTGTCTTCTACTTGTGTTGAACCATATCCTTCAAAAATCTCAAAAATTTGGAATATCAATGAAATGATTTAAGGTGGAAAACTTGAGAGCCTGGTGAGTAGGACTGTTTGGTGGCAGCCTGCTCAAACTTCTTGGTAGCGGGTTCGTTCACTTCCACTCCAATCTGAACAAAAAACCGCAACCACCAGGATTGACTCCGCATTTTAGCCTAATAACCACAAACAGTATTTTGAACCGTCATTTCAGTGGCCACAAGAAGGCATTCATTAGATGGGATTTCACATAAAACAGAAAAATCGAGCACTCACAGGACGTCCAAATTTAGATAGCTCTGTAACTCTAGCCCTCTGTTGACCAGGAAAACCTAAAACAAAGAGTCAGAGACGACCAATGAGAAAAACCAAGCATTAACAAACTTAAACCATGGGCCTTGGAGTTGGCCCTTTAAATTCAGCAAGCCTGCTTAGCTAGACCACAGGCTTTTGGGGCCTAAACAGCAGCCAAAGCCAGGAGATTTTTAGGCCAGGCTGACAAGCATGGGCCAATCAACGAGCTCTACACTAGAGTAAACTTCAAATCAAACCATAGGAATAGGCATCTCATCAAGCCACTGTTGTAATCATGCTAATATAATGAGAAGTTCTGCAGCGTCGGATGTGCCCTCAAAGCTAGTGATAGAATATCGTAGACAACATATTCAGACACAGATACATTGATGCCCTTTTACATACATATCTTTCGAATGTGTGGTATTGATTCAATTGTAAATTGTAATACAATTGAACTGATAAGAAATCTGACATACCTGTAAATATCACAATTCCATCAGCAGCCACTCTTGCTAACTCTGGAATAGTTTTGTTTAGATATTTTGGGGATAGGTAATCCAATGCATCTGACACGATGACTAAAGAAAATGATGATGACCTATATGGCAACGGGAACTTGATATCAGAGACACGTACAAAGCCTTTCCGCACAAGACTCTTGCAATTTGTATCGGCATCCTCAAGATCATATGGTTCAATGCCCCATGCTTCTGTCACCCCTTCTTTTATCAAATTAGAGACGATTGAGCATGTCTCAGGACCAACATGCAAAACCTTGCCCATACCATTACCATAAGCTTTCTTCAGAACAGGTATTGCTCTCTGAAGTTCTAGTGTGCCCGAAAATTCACCTGCGCACAATGGTGACAATAAAAGGTTCAGCCTACACTACAAAATATTCATTCAGGATAAGTGGACTTTGGAAATAGCAATCAGCGTTATCTATCTCAGCAAATTTCTTGGCGAGGATGCCTGTTTAAATGTCAGAAAACAATAGTTTTGTCTTCTGTGTGGGAATAGTGTCTCGAAGAGAGGAAGACGATCAGGTGATCAACTCCAATCAGGAGTTGGTCCCTTTCTCTTTCCCATCTCATTGACAAACTGACTAATGCATGAGAAGAAAGCATGCACAATGGCTGAAGCATGAACATGAAAGAAATGACTACTTAAATTGCAACAAGAAGTCACAATATATTCATGGCTTTCAAAAAATGAAGGCTACTGTAGTTATTCTTGTTCTTTTTCTTTTTAAGAAAATAATGTGGTTATTTGTCATTGCCCATAATTAATGCTAAACTAATCATCTATTATTGAACTGTAGAGCCTAGAATTGAGTGAATAAAGGTGAAAGACTGCAACAACATAATAAGAGCACAAAAAAAAAAAAAAAAATTAGGTACATATATACCAACCTTCTATCCGCGAAACAATGCCCTTTGAACCTGCAAGACATAAACGCACAATCCGATTAACAGTCTTAGAATCATCTAACGGTCAAAACTGAAAACAAACCCAAGGACTTAAAAAATTAAAAATATAGAACTATTTAACCAAGAGAGTGTGACCAAAACGCTGGATCCTTTGTTAACCAAGACGCCAAGACAATAACTACGTAAGTCTTACACAAAGGATTGGATCTCGCTCTCTCATTGTTACTTATATATTCACCATGCTAGCTTTAACTCTTTCGAAAACTTTTCAGATGTATTATAGAGTTTGTTAAAATACAATGTTAAATCAAAACATTAAACATTGACCATTACATATTAGAGCTAAATTATTTGGTTAGAAACTAACATGACAACGCAATGAGCATTGATGTGACAGTGTTACCTAGTGCGGACAGATTTTAAACAATATCTTATGATGCAGAGGACAGAGAATTTTAGGTAATATAGTGCAAATGACAATCACATGTGACAAGTTAAGCACGCCAAAACAGTACAAAAATAGCAGAAAAGATCTGGGATTCTCCACACGGCTCTAGTGAGCCTATGTGGACAGTCGGTTCACTGTAGCATGACACAAACAGTACTAAAGATCGCGCTAAGATAGCATCAAACAGACCTGAGCCACTGTATAGGTATCCAAGAATAAGGAGTACACCCTGAAAGCCAAACAAAAAAAAAGAAAGAATCAGAAACCAATTTTCTTAGAATCTATGATAAAGAATGATTGGAACAGATTCAATTGAAGAAAAAAATCCACAGCTTTAGTGAAGCAACATACAAAGGCATGGGAAGTACCAGAATAACAAGAGTAAGTGACAGCAAAGGTGACGACCGTGTCTTTGATGGAAATGCTCCCATAAGTGGAAAACCTCCATTGCCGACCAAGCGACGAGTTGGGTTTACAGGCCTTCTAGACATGACTTTCTTTTTTTTTGTCTCTTAGACTATGTGCTCTGTCTTTGCTAAAACCTCCCAAACTGATACTGAAGGGTGGAAAGAAAACCCACAACATGAGATGTATATAAGATCACAAACTACATTGTAGGCATAGAACATCGGGAAAACTTTTAAAAATAAAAACAATATGGGATTATGAAAGGTGAGATCATGGATCAAATGGCAGTGAACCACAGCTTTAAGAGACAACAATCGCCAGCATGGAACCTTAAGATCATATGTGATCGTGTAATAAATAATTACAATACATAAGATCATTACATGTTACTTTCACAATAAGAAAGACCCAGTGAATGTCGACTGTCCACATTTATTATAGAGAAGAAAACTTGATCATTTTATAAACGGATAAAATACTAATCATATTGCCAATCGGGTTTAGGATGAACCTCCCATGGCTTGTGAAGGACTCTCATTCATCCTTATGAGTGCGGCCCAAACCCATTGAAAGTTGGCATTTCAAACAATCAAAAATCCATCACAAAATATGTTGCATTTTTGTTTTACCTAGTTCAAAACTCAAGGAACAAAAGACTAGAAATGATTTCAAAACTTGGAAATTGTAGTTAAAATTTTGGAGTTTTGATTTCTAGTTAACTCCAATTGCATTACTACTCACTAGTCCCCCTAAATTTTAGTTACAATTCTCGACTTTTGATTTCTAGTTACCACCGATTGCATCACTACTTAAATATTTCGGCCCGTAACTTGAAATCCTGGTGCAGCTAATGAATAGTCATCCCCCAATAACCTAACCAACAGGGCCTGTACATGTAGATAGATAAAGAATCGATATAAAAAGGATACACTAAATTTCATAAAAAGATGACAAAACAGGCGGGAAACACAAGATTTAGCCAGTACTAGTCATGTAAGGCGGTTTTACACTAATATTGCTAACATGGTAAATGAGCCATATATCATTTGGAAAGGATCGGCTAAGACAAGAACATGTATTTTCCCAAATTAAAAAAACTAAATAAGCAGTTATAACTAAAATGCATAAAAAGAAGAAATTACCAGTAATTGGTGGAAAGGAAAATGGCGGAAGATGAAAAGGAGAAGATCTGAGGATGGTGAAAGTAAGGATGTAGATCTGTTGAGAAAATATAAGGTGTGTTCCGAAAGAAAAGGGAAAGGGGTGAGAAATGAGAATGAGAGAGAGTGGAGTGATGCGATGTTTGTTTGTTTGTTTGTTTGTTTGTTTGTTTGTTGATATAAAAGCGCGGTGAGAAACCAGAATAATGAGTAGTAATAAGGTTGTGAAGCATTAAAATACACAGCCTGCTATGTATGTGTGTCCATGTTGATGTGCACACTCCTCACTCCTCACTCCTCACTCCTCACTGCTGTAGAATGTGTTTTGTTTCTACCTTTACTAAATCTAATGTCGGCGTTGCTCCATTTTTTTAATTGTTTTCTTAAACCACTTCCTCATCCTCTTCTATCGTAAAAATGGAATATATGCTATTGACCCCAAAAATTCGAGAGTCAAATATTGTTTGTTTTCTCATTCAATTCATACATTTTTTTATACTACATAATATAATGTGTATACATTAAGGGGTGCTTGGGTAGGGAAAGGGAAAGGGAAAGGAAATCAGAAATGATAAGAGAGGGAAAGGTATAGAATTACCTAAAACTTAACTTGTTGTTTGGTTACATCAAGAAAGGGAAATAATGGTCCACTCACTCACATTCCTACTACTAACATACACCACCACATAACAACCACTTATCTACTAAAAAATGGTTGCAACCACTGTCTCCCTACCCCAATGTTGAGACCCCACCGCGTCGGCCCACCTGACACCGTCGCCCACTTGTCGTCGTCGCCCAACCCCACCCCAACACCACAAACGTCACTCTTCACCCTAACCAAACGTAGTGGCGTCATGGTGGTGACGGTAGTGGCGTCATGGGGGTGGCTTGGTGGTGGTGGTGGTGCTTTGGTGGTGGATGGTGTGGTGGCTACGATGGTAGTGGCGTCATGGTAGTGGCTTGGTGGCGGTGGCAGGGTGCTTTGGTGGCGGTGACGTGGTGGTGGTGGTGGTGGTGGTGGCTGTGGTGGTGGTGACGTCATGGTGGTGGCTTGGTGGCGGTGGCGTCATGGTGGTGGGTGATGTGGTGGTAGTCGCAAGTGTGGTGATAGGTAAATAAGGTGGTTGAAGAGTTGAAGGGTAACAAGGGTAATGAAATCTTATACCTTGGGGAGTGGGGGTAAGGAGTTAGAAGGATTGTGAAGTAAGGAGGGGAATTTTATTCCCTTTATTTGTTTCAAACAAACACCAACAAAGAAAATCAATAACTTTGTTTCCCTTTCCCTTTCTTATAGACCTCCAACCAAATGCCCCCTAAGTATACTAAAGACATTTGTTCTATTTACTCTTGTAAATATGGATTTTGGGGGATGGTGTAGTGAATCTCCTACGTTAGAGATTTTCATCTTGATTCTTGTATTACTAATACTCCCCCTTGAATATTTCTTTTTTTGGGAAATGTAAGCATATATATTAATCTCAGCCAATCAAGTTACCACTAGAGAGAAATCAAATCTCTAGCCCATTACAAACCATGACACATTCTTCCTATCCACTCATCTGCCCTCCTAGATTTATCACTAAATCTAGAACAATTTAATTTTATCACACTCATCTTCTTGACCTGTTTAACAACAACACTAGGTAAAAGCATAACTTGTTCTAAACGACACCTATTACGTACAAACCATAAGGCATACATCAAATGAGCAATAATAGCTGCTATGACATGCTTAATCAACAATGATCTTTCTCTATACTGGTGCCACCACCAAATAACATTCTGTTCTGGGATAGGCACTTGAATCCACGCTTTCAGCAACTGTAAGCAAAGTCTGCTATAGGGACACTGAAAAAATAACTGATGTTGTCTTTCTTCATCAGCTTCACAAAGTACACATCTGTTGTACTGGGTAATTCCCATCTTAACCAGTCTGTCCTGGGTTAGTAGCCTTTTATGTGCCACCAACCAAATGAAAAATGAATGTTTAGGTACCATCACCTTATTCCTGATCCAAGGATACCATGAAACACCATCCCTCTCATCCTCAATCCATCCATATCCCATCTGTACAGTGTAATCTTGGCCAGTTCTTCTCCAATCAGCATCATAAATCCAATCTTTTAGTTGATTCTTAACCCCACAAATACATCTCCATGCCAGCTAGTATTCACTGTAGGTTCATAATCCTTCCACTCAGAGTTCTTTATATAAATTTCGTGCACCCAACGCACCCACTAATGATCAGTCTTTTTCTCTACCCACCATTGCTGCAGATTTTTAAGACCCAGGCCACCTTTCTTTTTAGATTTGCATATTTGTTTCCATGATACAAGGGCAGGCTCCTCCTTATTCTCTTTGCCATGCCATAGGAAAGCTTTACAAACAGCATCAATCTTGTTTAGAATGGTTTTGGGAAGAATAAAATTCCATGTCCAATAACTATGCAGTACACTAAGCACAAACTTAATTAAAACAAGTCTCCCAGCATAAGAAAGCTTTTTAGCCCCAAGTTTATAAATTCTTTCAATAACTCTATCCACCAAACATTGACAGTCCAATACCCATAACTTCTTAGGTGTGATGGTTACACCTAGATACTTGAAAGGAATGCCTCCCATCTTCATTCCAAAAGCATCCTCAATTGCCTTAAGAATAACTGAGTTCACTCCATTGATATACAGATTGGATTTTCCACTATTCATTCTGAGCCCAGAAGAAATGGAAAACGTCTCAAAAGCTCTCAACATGAGCCTACCAGAATGTATATCCCCTCTACTGAACATCAACAGATCATCAGCAAAACACAAATATGTGAGCTTTAAATTGGCACAAAGTGGATGAAACTTGAACCCCTGCATCTTATGCACCACACCAAGCAATCTACTTAGATACTCCAGACAAATAGTGAACAACAAGGGAGATAATGGGTCCCCTGTCTTAGCCCCCTCTTACCCTTGAAGAACCCAAACACCTCTCCATTAACAGCTAGTGAGTAAGAAGTAGTAGTTACACATTACATTATTAGCTCAATACTACTGCTAGGGAACTTCAGGGCACTCAACATTTCTTGTAAAAAACTTCATTCAATAGAGTCATAAGCTTTTTGTAAGTCAACTTTCATCATAATCCTTGGATAACATTTCTTCCTTTTATACAGTCTGATTAGGTCTTGACAAATTAGAATATTCCCCACAATGTCCCTTCCCTTAATGAATGCCCCTTGAGCTGGATTAATAATCTCAGGAAGAATTACACTTAATCTCTTACAGAGCACCTTTGCCACACATTTATACATTGTATTACAGCATGCAATAGGCCTAAATTGCATGACATTCTCGAGTAGTTCAGTCTTGGATATCAAGGTTAGAATGGTGTTATTAGCCTCTTTCAACAATTTCTCAGACCTGAACACACTCTTGACAGCATTACAGATATCCTCTCCAACTATAGGCCACGCATCCTTAAAGAATTGACTGCTGTATCCATCTGGTCCAGGGGCTTTGGAACCAGGAATGGAAAATAGAGCATTTTTTATCTCCTCATCAAGGACACATTTAGTGAGCATTTCTCTGTGTGTTGCATTCAAACATTTACCAGTAGCTACCACTCCTTTATGAATAGGCTGCACAGATTGTGATGTACCCAACAGCTCAATAAAGTACTTAGATTGTACTGTATACTATGAAAGAACTATCTCATTAAAAACCTTGTTAGTAAAAACCCAATTGTATAAAACCTAACCCTTAAAAATTTCACCATATAGTTATTTGGATGGTACTATATGCTATAAAGGGAATTACCTCATTGAAAACCTTGTTAGTAAAAACTCAATGGGATAAAACCTGACTAAGGGAAAAAGAGTTTAGTGCATATAGTACTCCCCCTGAATTCAACATACATCCTTGAGTCGTCTGTTACCCGCCACATTTTTCTAGCCTATTTCGAGGTTATTCGATGTGCATCAACTCATAAGAGTGTTCGGGGCAGCTCACATTAAGCGTACAAGCTCAAATGAAGACGCGACCAACTCAAGGGCTAGTCCATGCTAGCACTTGACCAACTCATCACATTGAGTAGAGGGAAGCTCATAAGTACCGAGGGATCACTATTGTAGCTCACTACTAAGTCCACTCCTAGTTCACCAAGCTAGGAGGTTACTTGCACGAAGAGGCACTAAGGACCTGTTGGGGATTGTGTCCTCCAATATTAGTGCGAGTAACACTTATAAAACTCAAGGTTCACGAGGGTACACTAT
>JAOWBH010177698.1:0-15306 GCA_028566215.1 Silene coronaria
CCGACTCATTAATAATCATATTAACAATACCCATTTATTATTAACCTTATAAAAATATAAAGTATTATTATTCGACTAGCAATAGGATAGTAATATAATGATAATAATATATTATAAAATGCGGAGTCGACTT
The DNA here is from genome assembly GCA_028566215.1 of Silene coronaria. Lineage (NCBI taxonomy): Eukaryota > Viridiplantae > Streptophyta > Magnoliopsida > Caryophyllales > Caryophyllaceae > Silene > Silene coronaria. Next base: position 134 of record JAOWBH010177698.1, read on the forward strand.
CTGTGTGATTATTAAGAGCCCATCTTATACAACTCGTCTTATAATAATATCCCAATTCCGACACTAGTATTATTATAGATAATAATGACTACCCGCAATAATTAATAATTAGAAATATTAATAATAGTAATAATATCATACTATTATACTTACGTTTCAATCCCGACTCAAACTCGACTCATAATATAAATCAAACAGTCAACATGTGACCGTGACTACCCATACACCATACTCCCTCATCTCACGACATGCCCCACAACCAACCAAACTACTACGCCCACCATCCACGCCAAGCACCACCACAGCCAGCCACCACCAAGCACGAGCATACACCACATCACACACACGCCCTACACGCCCTACACTGACTACGCCCTAACTCAGCCTGAAACCGAGACAACATCACACACATGCCCTACACTGAACTACAGTCAACACCGCCTACTGCCTCCACCAAACAGCCACCCTCTGCCATCATCATGACTACCCATCACAGCCCATCGCGCAACAACCAGAACCGTACACAAACTCGACTCCTATAATGACGATTACTCACATAACACCCCCTCACTGCCATCGACCCAAGAGCCACCTATACAACCACCAAAAGGCCACTTAACCGAGACCAACCTAGCCTAGTTAACCACCCCTGACAACCACCCACCGAACCACCACAAAACGCGACTCAAACGCTCACAACCCATACTGGATAATCGAGCCCTATCTTTGGTGTTAAAATCGCAACAACTAACTTACCCTTGTGCAAAAACCGCGACAACCACCACCAACAACCACCACCACACGCCTCCGTCCTAACCCTAGTCCAAAACTCCGACAGCCTAGACCCGTAAATCCTTAACGAAAAGTAAGAAGAACGGAAATGGTGAAGGTAAAGACGACAGGAAGAGAACACGACAATAGACTTACCTCGACGCTGCTTAACCTGCCCTAGTCTGCCACGGAAAACACCAAAGAACCACCCTGTCGCCGCCTTCTGAAAATCCTGCCGCAGCCCTCACTTCTCCCTCGGTGGGTGTGTGTTAGATTAGGGTTTGTGTATGTGTTAGTGTTAGGGTAAAATGACGGTAATAGTAATAATATCATGGGTTACTCGGTTATACATCCAACCCACAACCCACATTCGACCCAAACCCGTATATAACTCGGTCACAACTTAATAATATAATTACAATACCCGACGTCAGCTAAACGATAAAAATTACGATATAAACGGATACTAATACGGGGTATCATGCTTACCGGGTCAATTATCGAGTCACGATAATATAATACGTTATGTACTACCGTACCCACTCATATAAAAGAATATAATATCGTTACGTAAATACGGCAATTCAGTCAATACCACTATACTAACATTATAATAATGAATAAGTGAATAATAAAGTAATATAATATTATCACGAAAATACGGGTATTACAATATAGTTATGAATGCACTAGATCTAGTTAATAAAAGAGTTTATTAACATTTTAGTATGACTAAACAAGTATATGAAACTTTCACAACAACCTTTCTAACCACCACCACCTTGGTCGACTTGCCTGACCCAACAACCCTAACCCTTTTTCGAACTAAACCCGACTCAAAAAGCAGGTCAAAACAGCCCTAATCAGAAACTTGTGCAAAACGTGCAGAGCAACCACTCTAGGCGATCAACGGTGTTCAAACCCCTAAGTCAGCGTGCACGGTGGTCAGAGGGTCAGTGTCGGTCAATGTCAGTGTCGGTCAAGGCCTCTGCGGTGGTTGAATTGACACGGAAGTTTCTAATTACCTAGGAGGGGCTAGGTAATTAAACTCCTCCATTATGGAGGAGTTTGGAATTCATGGGAAAAAAGAAATCCCATGATTTGGGGTAACCAAACATCTCCTATTTTTCTAAATCATGAGATTTTCCAATTCATCCAGTTTCATGGGGGCAACCAAACGAGGCCTTAAACTATTAAAGTCTATAACTTTAAATCTCAAATCATGAACGACGGCAATTCACATGTGAAAAACAAGGTAAATTAATTAATTCGACCGTACACTCTCTTCAATTTTCGTATAATTAATGGGTTATGCGGATGGACTGTAGAGGACGTAAAATTCCGATTTTAGTTAAACTTTTGGACTGAACTTTTGAAGGGTTGCCGCCTCCGCTCTGCTCCGGTGACCGGGGCGGCGGGGGACCTGATCATGCGTGTTAGGTAAGAAACCCATGGAACATTCGTATAAAGTTCACAACTCATCCACCGTTCATTCGTGTAATTTAAATGAAAACACCACGCTGCAATCGTGTGACTGACAGAATCTGATCGCGGCTGATAAAAATGATCACATCAACTATGGCCATATTACAAACAAAATAATAGTGCAACTGCTTACTAGAAGAAAATGATAAGAGTGTCTCCTTCGTGCTACCAACATAACATAACTGTAGACAAGTCGTGTGGTTAACACGAGCAACCCACGGACATGTCACGTGCCGAACTCGAACTCGCCCCTGCTTCATCGTGTGAGCAACACGCCTTGCCCTTTCTGAAGTCATGCAACGACCGCGACATCCACACCACTATGTCGGCCACGGTGGCTGAGCACCCTGACTCACATCCCCGTGGGTGAAACGGGCCTCAACACTCTGCAACGAAACTGTAACTCAATCGAATTTTACAAAATACAACCAAATTTCCAGAATAATTGAAATTTTAAATATTTAACTATCAAAATACAACCAATTTTCCAGAATTTACTATAGAATTACTCTACATTTCAGTAACGAATTTAGCTTAATTGTTGTTGTTGTTGTTGTTGTTGTTGTTGTTGTTGTTGTTGTTGTTGTATTGACGTCATAAATGTTGTTGTGTCGTCGTCGTTGCCGCTGCGACTGTTGTTAAATGGTTAAGCAATTTCCGAAGTCCGATAGAGGAACAGGGGAAGGGAAACGTGGATTCTGATGACTAACAGTGTTAGTGTAAGTATTAAGATATTAATTGCTTAAGGATATTTTTGTAAGGATGTTAATTATTAAAGGGTAATTTTGTAATTTAAACGGATAATATTAGTAATTATCGAGCCACAAAAAGAAAAAGTGATATATCCCAAAAGAAAATAGAAAAAAGGGTTTTTCTACATGGTGACCTTCAATTTTTCCGGATCACACATGGTAACCCTGCATTTTAGAAAACAAAAATGGTAACCATGTGTTGCATTAATATGTATTATCGTAACCTTTAACTAAAATTCCGTCAATTTGCACCGTTAAGTGGATGAGTTGTTGTTGACATGGCATTGGTAGGCGATGATTAAGCACTGACTCACCCCTTATACACCCCAATTACCTCACAAGTCACAACTGTCAACTTCCCTTCCCTCATTTATTGATGCCGGCACCTGAACTCCGGTGAATACCCTACCGCCGCCGGTAAATATTAACAGCAATAGCCTGTTTTCGGCGACCAACCTAGTCGCCACGACCAACCACCTGCACTTTCGATCGAATACCAATTATAACAATACGTTTCCCCTCTATATGGCGGTTCAGACGCCGAAGATCCAATCGGCCAACCTCTGGCGACCTTGCCACTAGACGAACATAACCACGACGAGTCTTTTCTCTTTTCGTGCGAAGCCTCATTTCCGATCTTGTGTTCCAGATCTACCACCAGCAGACGTCAACGTGGGTTGAGGAGCTTGCCGGGATTGTCTATGTGGTTAAGTGAGGCCGCGGGGATTGTCTGAGTGGGGAAATACCAGCCCTGCCTTTCAAAACCGTTCGGTGGGGGATGGGGTGGTTAGGGCCTGATGGGGTGCTAGTGGGGATGGTGGTGCTTTTGGTGCAAGGAGCCGGGTAAAGGGGTCGACGATGGTGGTGGTGGTGGTAGTGGTGGTTGTGACGTCGGACAACCGAAATAACGGCGTTAGGAGGTCATAGTTGGTGGTTCGGGTAGGGATTGATGGTGGGTGGTGAAAGGTAGGCTTATTTTTTAAAAAAAAAAATTGGACATTTTCCATGTCATTTGTTTACTCGGCCAAGTCACACGCCACATCAGCCATTTAACGGTGCAAACAGACGGAATTATAATTAAAGGTTACGGTAATACATAATAATGCACCTCAGGGTTACCATTTTTGTTTTTAAAAATATAGGGTTACCACGTGGGATTTGAAAAAACTAAGGCACGTAGAATAACCATAGAAAAAAGTAAGAGCTTAATCCACAATTATTATTGGTGTGATCCATCCGTCCAACTCTGTTAAGCACAAAATTCCCTATTCACACCCACTTTCCAGTTTCCTCCCATGATTAAACTTCCTCCATTTTTTTTCTCTCCTTTCTTAATTTGAGGAGAGAGAATCTAAAAAAAATCAGTGTGTTTTAGATAGAGAAACAGTCGGAATTTATTTCGCCTTTTCTTTCGTCATCTTTCCGCCATGGGTTGCGCGTCTTCGCGTGATGATGATGATGCTGGTAAGCCTTCAGTTCTTGCTTGATTTTAACTTTTTTCAATTATTAATCAGATCAATTACCTTATTTGTTCCTGCATTTCTTTGTTGATTCGATTTCCAGCTTTTCATTTGTATTGATGATTTACTGCTATTGTTAAACTTTTAGGAGTATTGATTGTTGATTGAAGTACGATGAAGTTTGATGTTGATTATTAAGTGCGAAATTAGATTAGTTGATGTATTTCTGTAAATTTGAGTAATTGACGAAATATGACGAGAATGATCGCGATTAGTGATGCGTTTTTCGAAGCATGAAGTTTTCGCGATTGTTTTGCGATTATGATGTGCATTTCGGAGCTTGAATGTTTCGCGATTGTTTGCTATTTAGGATGATTTACTGCTTCTGTACTTGTAGGATAGAATGATGAAGGTTAAAGTTGATTATTATTATTATTATTATTAAGTACGAAATTAGATTATTTGATGTATTGCTGTATCTAAGTAGCGATGAAATATTTGCAAAAATGATTGCAATTATGATGCGTATTTTGGAAGCTTGAAGTTTTCGCGATTGTTTTTATTTCTAGTGTTTTTGTTTGAGTTGCTGATTTGTATAAACTGAATTTGGTTAATCATTGCGGTTGGCGAGGATTATGATAACTATTGCAATTCTCGCGTTTTTTAAGACATGTGATCATTCTAATGCTAGGAAATTGGAATATATAGTAACTTTTGCAATTATTCTAGTTGTTATTAGTTGTTACTAATGTTGGCTTTAATATTGAATAATATGTAATCTTGGAGGTGTCTGGTTTAAATTTTCGTTAATAACTGCAAATAAATTACTACTGTTTCATGAGCAGCGTATTTGTTTGTTGTATTTGATATTGCGTGGATTTCACTTGTCGTAGGTCTCTTGACTGGCATAATAGCTAATGCGTTGGCAATTGGCATTACTAGTTGCTAACTCTGAGTTTCGTGTTGTGAGAACATTTAGGGATCTTGAGATCCACTTAATTTACGTGCATTTGTTTAGATTTTTATTTTACGAATGTGAAGTTAATTTGTAGTTTAGCAGTTTCTAGTGCTGGTTTCATGAGTGAAGATTTGTATATAAGAAAGATGAGCTACAATTTCGTTGTATGGTGTATGTAATGTTCATTCAAGTGGCTAGCAAGAGTTATTGGTGGATGAGTTTTATAATGATGAGGTTGTACAGGTTGAGGATAGTTACTTTGAAGTGTAAATGTGCTTGGGGATTTGTGAATTATTTGTTCAAACTGCGATGTTAATGGTTTAAAAATACTTGGAGTGTGTCTTATGAGGATGATAACAACACTGATGGTTTGGAGTGTTACCCCGGTTTGAGCGCTTTGTAGGAATCATAGTGCTCTACGATAATAATTGATGTGGTTATTAGTCTAACATTTCCTTATTGTAAGTTGTTTTCCTTTATTTGGCGTTCTTTCTTAGATTGAGGACGTAACTTCTGTTTAAGGGGATATTGAAGGGATCAATTTTTTCTCCTCCGGAACATTAAGAATCCCCACAACCTAGGAAACATTTGGAGGGATAACTCCTTTACTTCATTCTCCCTTTCCTTCCCCTCCTCTCACTTCCCCTTCTAAATGCTATCCAAACACACCCTAAGATTACAAAGGATAGTTTATTCTACGTTGCTCGGACTTGGTTAGAAGTATCCGGGTGCGTGTCCAAGTATCGGATTTGGCTAAAAATTAACGTTTTTGATCTAAAATGAAATGTTCGTGTGTTCTAAACTTCTACCCATGGACACTATGTCCGAGTGTTAACTGTCTAACACGGGTACGCGACACAAGATTGAAGAGTGTTAGCAACATAGGTTTTATTACTTATTTATCATCTCTATCTTTGAAAGGCATTTCATTTTGGCAATCGCACATTCTAATAATGTATTCTTAGTCTGGATTTACACTCTAATTGTGATTAAGGCATTCGTTCTCCTTTATGGAAGCTGTTGAATGTGTTGATTAGTCTAGATCCAGAAAATTTCATGGCTACTGCTTATGATTAGGAAAATGGAATTTATACTTAGAATCTGGTAATTGTTTGAATTTTGGAGTTTACTTGTAACTTTCTTAATTCTCATACTGTCTCTTGAGATGTAAAAATTTCTTAATGACTAGGACGCTATTCCCTTTGGAGTTAATGTATATGTTTATTTAACACATAATGGTGACCGGTGAGTATGTTCACCTAGGTTAGCAGATTAATGGAAATACGATGTTTGAAAAATGCTTTTTAAAGCTTCATAGACTCCAGAATTCGTCAGTTCATGTCAACTGCTATAGAAAATTTTCAAGTTTGAGAAGCTTAAATTTAGTTATAGCATTAAGCTAACTAATAGTATCAGATAAGTCCATGAGTAGCAATCAGAGGCAGGCAAATAAAGAAAGTAGAATGCCCCAGTAATGAACTTTGTTCAGAAAACCATCGAGTCTGACTCTATAATATGCATTACTGGTGTCACCTATCTTTTGTTTACTTCAGACTTTCTAATGAATTCATGGAACTGTTGCTCAAAACTTATTTGTCGTTCCTCTCTGCATTGTGCATATATTGATCCATTGTGATTAGTTAAATCCCTTTCTCTGGAGTATAGGTGACTAATCTGACTATTGTTGATTATTTGATACCATTGCTCTTTTCTACCTTGGGCAGGTAACAGTAAGAAAATATGTAAGCCCAAGCCATGGAAGCACTCTGAAGCAATTACTAGGGCTCAATTGAACAAGATGCGCGAGGAATTCTGGGACACTGCACCTCACTATGGTGGAACGAAAGGTGACCATTATATTTACCATTCAATGCTCTTAAACTTGTAGGTATTTCATTGGCCCCTAAAAATTCCACTCATATGCTACTAAAGTGCAACATGTGACTTCTCATATCTCAGTTTTCTTCTATCATCTTTAATTCTGTTTTCAAAACCAAATAATTTACCTGGTTTCTCTTGAGAGACTCTTTTAATCCTAAGTTGAGGTTATGAGAGCCTTCCTTAAGGCCTAATGTTGAGTCTTAAAGTTGTCTTGGAACTTTGTTTTCAGCATGTTTCTTGTAAGGAGCTGTAACTTACAAGCCATTTAAGCACACATTTACTAGAGTTTTAGCATCCAAATCTTTTTTCTGACTAAGTTTAGATCCTGATGAAAACTTGGGAGTGTCCTCGATTATATGAAAAATATAGCCTCGATATATTCTTTCTGTGCATCTTACTTTTAGAGGATTTTTGACATTTTATGTGAATCCCACATCCTACTTAACCCCAAATGTTGGACGTGGGTGCTGAGTGTTGGATGTAGCTATTTTATTAAAAATATTTCATGTTTTATGACTAAAATGAAGTGTTGAAGAATCTTGTCGGAGTGTTATACTGGCGATATGTAACCAAACTATAGCGTCAAAGTAACGTAACATTGTTGATTTATTTTAATTAATAGACAATGCGAGAAGATATGGGAGGTAAATATTTAGTGTAATTATCAGGGTATAATTGTCGGTCCTATGGAGTATTTAAAGTTAAAAGTATATTTCACAACAGCTTGAAAGAATTATGAGCTTTTTTTATTTTAGAGAGAGGGTTGTACTGGAAGAAAAACCATATAGCTTTGGTCTGTGGGAGACTCGGAAGGAATCATAACACTTGAATATGAACAGAGTCAGGTGTAGGTGTTGCTCCAGATGGCAGATCAACAGGCAAAAAGTTGACAAAAAGGAAATGTGTGTAAGATTGTGAGTACCGGAGGAATGCAAATAATACGGGGTTGAAGAATGGGGACTATGGGGTAGTGGGAATCGAGGGAGGAAACGTTTGGTTACAATTGAATAAGGGCTTCTTGCTTGCAATAGTGAGAGTGTAGAATGTTGCAAGGAGGCACAAAGGCTAGGAGTGCTGGAGCTTTGGCATGTTCTTCGTTGTCAAATTAATTCTGTCATTTCAGGTAGAAAGGATTGTCAGTGGTACTTATTTTGAAAAAAAAAATGTAGCTAACTAAAACAATGTGGATTTTAGATAGTAGTTAGGGAAAATGGTTGATCTCTGATAGACTGAAATTGTGGAAAGTCTACGGATCTACTGTAAATGTACTTTTTGTTGCATCTCAGCTCAGGTTTCGCCATTTGCATATAGTAGATAGTGTTTCTTGATTGAAGAGGCTGGTTGTCACAACAATTACAATTCAGTACTGCATTTGCTTAGGTGGTACATGCATCGGTCACGTTTTCTGTCAGTACAGTTAAACACAGTCTTTCAGCTTATTAGATGCAACTTTGCACGAGTTTAGGAGAAAATTTCCAAAGCACCTTTTGCGAGAGAGTAACTGTAGAATGGTTCAGCATAAGCCTTTTATACAATACGACTTGATCGTAAACATAGTCTCATAAGTTCATGTCCAAGAAGAACCCGAGTACCTCCTTCACTTGAGGCATTTAAGGCTCACACTATATAAGCTATTGACTGCTGGTACATCTCTCAATTAAAACACACCTTTAGTTAAGTCATTGCAATCATACTCTAGGGTTACTTAAAAAAGCAGGACCTACTCAAGAGTCTTAAGATTCTAAAGTAACCTAGAGATACATGCATACTTGCAGTATACTCTCTTTAGCCTTTATACATGTATCACCTGTGAAATCACTCTTCTGCAAAAATACATGCGCTATGGGACTACCTACATACACGCATGTCAGTGAATATGGTTTGATACATATTGAATCTCATGATTAACGAATTCGATGAGTTCTCAACACCTTCACTTTTTCTGGAGCATATTTTTTTTTGCCTTGTTTGGTGAATGGTGAGAACTGGTTCCAGATGTTACTTGTCCCATCTTTCATCCCTTTATTTTATTTTAAGAGATACAGAGTACGTGCTTCTACGAATGGTACTTGACTGCTTCTGAAACACTCTTGCCTCTAAAGTTGTTAAACACTTAAACCTTCCCTTCTCGTTTGGTGTTATTAGCTGGAAGAATACTTAGTGTGTGATGTGGCATGGTTTTAGGCTGGCTTACACTCTTCCTATTCCTATTTCGATTTCGAGATGCACTTTATGATTCTCACTGGTGGAGTTAGGTTTGAAAGATTTCATAAATGGAAAAACTAGTAAATGTTCTGTTTTTGTTTCCATCACCAATTCCAAGAAATTAGCTCAGCCATAGTTGATTTCTCAGTTGTAGATGTCTTATTGTCAATTTGTGAAGCAATTGAAGATTTTGAATCTCATTGGCACCTTAACGGTTGAAAACTTTTCTTGATTGATGTTCTGGATGTAGAGAGGCTACTCATTTTCAGTGTGACAGTGCTATCGTTTTACTGTTTTTAGGATCGCTATCGAATTGATTGGTAAAATGCCTTCATATCTATGAGGACTTAACTTCACTTTTACACTAAATCAAACTACGCTTTTGGTCTGAGAAACTGAAACTGTTGGTGACATTATGAGATCTCAACTTGTTTCCTAATGACCTATCAACTTCTGCAACATCTAAAATTCTAAAGATAGCACCAGAGGCGTGCTTCTTAACCACAGTTATGTCGCCTATCTCCTAGTAATTTTATTATACTGTAAGGTCTGTAACTAGAATACGTTGGAATATGGGATCACATACAACCTGTTTTGTTACCCTATCTAAGGCGTGATTTTACACTGAGAAAAGAAAGGGCATATTTCATCTTATAAACTTGAGGATCCAGAGTCCTAGGAGAAACGTTGTGCTGCCAGATGCTTTAAAACATAAGACACGTGCATAATGTTACCTGATTGCTTATGAAAGCTGTTGTTACTTAACATTAGACGCATATAGTTCATCTTTTGTTTCCGTATCTCATTAAATTCTCAGATAGGTGCATAGTGCATTAGAGTACATTATGTGGAAAGGATTCTTATATTTTCTACTTTTCTGTGACATGAGTATGCATATCTAAGTGTCCGGCTCAACATGACTCAACTTCATAGACACATGTTTCTGCCCTAAAATGAGAGAAAAATTTAGGACAAGATTGCGGAGACACATCGTCAAAAAAGTTCTAAAATCAGAATAGGGAGACGATACCAAATGTTTCATACACAGTTTGTTGCTTGACTTTTGTCATGCTGCCTCTTATTATAGTGTCAAGGGTGTTAAGGTCTATGTTACGTACTTTTTACCCAGATAGCCCAAAAGTGAAGGAACTCAAGCGACATAGTTTACTAGTATTAATTAGTAACTCTCATCATTGCTTCCTCGATCTCTATAAAGTTGCTTTCTAGAACTCTAAACAGGAACATATATTGATAACGTTCTGCTCTTCTCACTTCTCAGAAATTTGGGATGCACTACGGGCTGCTTCGGAAGCTGACCTATCCCTTGCTCAGGCAGTTATCGACAGTGCTGGCGTGATTGTGCAAAATGCTGATCTCACTGTTTGCTATGATGAGAAAGGTACTTTTACCGTTTTGGAAATTATTCATTGATCCCATTATTATTACGAAGTATTATTTTAGTTTGTTAAAACCAGGAAATATCAACTGAGACTGCATTTGTGTCGATGCAGGTGCAAAATATGAGCTGCCTAAATATGTCTTGAGTGAGCCGATAAACTTGATCCGTGATAGCTAGAGATCACCGAAGAGCGCAAGTAAACTAAAATTGTTCAGTTTATTGACAAGGTGTAAATTATGTAAAGTAATTAATAGTGCCTCTGCCTCTCTAATTGTCCCCGGTTTTCTCCATTTTTTCAAGGATTGCTCCACATCTTTTTTCCTGCATATATTCCGTGAGGAAAAGCTCATTTGATCTAACAATCACGTAAGGGTAGTATTTTCACATATGCTGGGAAATATATGTGCGATATTAGTATATTACCCCACTTCTGGTTACATATTGTCGCCACATCCCGTGCTTAAATTCAAACTATTTGTGATAATACTGTTTAGTTAACTCATTCATCCAATAGTCCCCCTGGGAACAGAAGCGTGCATTTACATTTTGTAAAGAGTCTGGGTAATCTAGGGTTGTCTGGGTTTGGTCGAGATGGTGCAGTAACAGCGCTGGATCCATGACGGAGTTGTAGAAGATTTAATGGGATGGGTGGTTTGTTGTCTGGCTTCTGTGTCTGTGGGGCTGGATTTGTTGATTGGTTAGCTTCTTTCCGTGCCAAAAGAAGAAAATATTGTGGATTGAAACTATCGAAAGTCGAAACACAACGATTCCTACACTACGATCACAAATGAAAATGTAGAATTTTCTTGAAAAAAATGAAGAATATTGTCTACTAAACTCTCTACTTTCTCATCCATCCTAATAGAGAATGAACAGAATTATTCAAAAGCATTACATTCCCCATGCTCGTCTCAACGATTTGGGGATGAATGTCGATGTTGAAAACAGGTAAATGCTTCAACCTGCATCTCTTCTCGACACAAAATGAACACAATGTTCACGACTGATATAATGAATTACGGAGTACTTCATTCCAACACACAAAAGCTAATTGTAACGAAAATTCCTACTATGAGTACCTAATAAATCGCCCTATTATACGAGCCAGTCGTCCATGTCCAGAAGGATACGTTGCAAGCTATTAATATACAGTTAGCAACTAGGATCCTTCCCGTACTAATGAATTAATGCTGTTCCGTTAGATGGGCATGGGCGGTAGTTCTGCAGGCACAAGAATGTCGAAGTCACTTACTGTCCATTCTATTACTTGATCAGGGTCTCTGTACACCTCGACTCCCAAATCTATCGATGACCACTTTCTTTTGATTGGTGTAGTTCCTGGATCCTGCATTATGTTTTACATAATAATTAGAATTCATTCATGAGTAGGTCTCAATAACATATTGAAAGACCGTCTCTCCCAAGTTTTAGTGTTCATTTATCACTCATTAATCAGATGTATGCATGAAGACAGACTGCAAACAAAAAGCAATTATATGATCTATGTATAAATAAAGCATACAAAAAGTAAACCTAGAATATCAATATAATTGATGTTGGTCCATATCAATATTCAATTCTCATCATGTGAAATGTTGGTAAATTTCGTCAAAACTTTTTGACATTTATTTTGACAGCTAATTAATCCGCCATCAATCATGCGTCCCAATCTTAAAGAGAAGCATTACTTCCCAATTACTTACTTTGAACTTGGACATCAACAAGAACAACTTGTTGATAGGACCCCACTATCATTTAGTGAAATGTTGCATGATAATATAAAGTACCCATATCAATAATATATATCATACGACAGTTTTATATATACAACGTTAGTTTCATTTTAGTTTGTTTAATACGACTTAAACGGAAAAAAGAACATATTTATGCATGCATCATTAGTTATTCGAATCTAATTATGTTAAAAATCAATTCAGTCTAACTCATTTCGATTTCATTCAGTTTAGATGATTGTTGTATGAACAAGACCGTCAATAGTAAAAGAAAAAAAAAAGGTAATAAAAGATATATGATCCAACCTGATAAAAGTATAGATTTTGGGACAACCTTCCAACATCAAGCAACCAAGTCTTAGGATTACCAATCCAACCTTCACCTTTCTTAGTAGGGTAACCATACTCTCCCCAAACCGGGTGAGGCAAAATCTGCAATATTTCCTGAGGTTGCGGATTGCTAAATGGATCACATGCATGAAATGGGATTTCCGAGTGAAGTGCATTTCCCGGGGCACAATACATATGGTACGCCTCATACGGGAACTTAGTTGTGTTGCTTCGGTGAACAATGGTACCGTCTGGGAAGGTGTGATACGGTGGACACTGGTCCAATCGACTAGGATTGCACCATGACTCCACCTCAGGGTTAAGGATCATTTCGCTATAACGTGTAACATCTGATGTGACATCACCGTCACAAGGTTGTCCATTGTTCTTCCAACAACTACCCATGTCCATTAGGTAGAACTGAGTCTTAGGACCACCTCCTTTGGTTACATTTAGTGAGAACGTTACCTTGAAATTTGGTGATTTTAAATTCTGCATAATCGAAAGTACATCTAACAAACTTTATTCCTTGATCGAAAAAATCTTTGTGGTCTATAGGAGGGAATTAATCATGAATACTCCGTTCCGTATATACATACAAATTAATAGCAGTAACTAACTATTGCGTACTGTGAGTCCATTCTCGTAGGTAAAAAGATCATTCATTTATTAGCAATATAAATAGAAGATTATTTTTAAGAAATGGAAGTAATAGACCGTCTTACATTATAAGACCGTCTTACACTATAATTTGTGAATTCACGATATTTAATGAGCAAAGCTACAAAGGGACCAACCAAGCTTTGCTTGCTAGAGACTCTAGGACAAGATGTTACATGCAAGTAAGCAACAACGAAGGATAGTACAAGTAAAATAAACGCCAAGTGAGTTTGACGTATCAACAAATTGATGGATTATCAACATAAAAGTGCCGTAAAATTAACCTTTTAAAAGTGTCAGATTGTCAGTTATGTCACAAACTAGATGTCAGTAATGTCTCAAATTTAACTAGATTATGGACCAACACACGGATCCAATTTACTCAGTGATTCTAATATAGCCTCCGCCTATTTATATACTTTGTCTCTAATTTCTATTTCGGGTATTCGCGTCATTGCGTCTTTATCCCGGAATAATACATATCATGTACGATATCATCACATTACATAAATATAAAGAGATCACGGTTATAAGTAAACCTGGCAAATGGATCATTTGGGTCCGGTTTTGATCGGGTCATTTTTGGGTCAAAAAACTTATCAGGTCACTTCGAATCGGATCATTTTGGGTCGGGTCAATCTGGGACATTCGGGTCATTTTGGGTTATGATTTTGACTTAATTAAATGATTTCGAGTCAAGATTTTGACTTAATTATGACATTTACACATTTTGGGTCATTTCGGGTCACTCAAGTAGAGCCACTTTGGGCCGGGTCTTTTCGTGTCTATCGAGTCATTTTCAGGTGATAAACTTTCGGGTCTCGGACCAGCCTTATCGGGTCGGGTCAGCTTTGTTAGGTCTAGTTATATAAGCATTTTATAAAACAACATTGGTAATTCCATATAGTCGAGTTAGTATCAGGTAAACGATTATGCATGCTAAACCATCAACCACTTACTCATAAGATAAATCGTGATAATATATTACGGAGTACTATTTTTTTTTTTTTCTTTATAAAGATAACTAAAATAAACTATGTCATAACAGAAATGAAAAAAGATAAAAGAAAGCAAAAAAGAAGGAATAACACACAAATTTACGCATTTTCCTAACTGTGTCTTAGCTACGTCCATAGGACAGAACGGAATAATTAGAGAACATACCTTAGTTTTGATGATGCCTCTAGTATCATAATGATAACCACCTGAGAAACCTTTAATTGCATCGGACCTCAAGTAAAGCATCAACCAAGCAAACTTCTTTGATGTCCTAACAACATTATGAAATATCCAACTTCCTTTTCCAACTTGTTTTTCCCATGTAACACTATAAAATGAACAATTTTCTCCCTCAAAATTATTATTATTATTATTTCCTATTATTTTGCTTAAATCAACATTAACATCCCATGTACCAAAAAACCTTCCTCTTAAGGTGGTACTTTCATCAACCAAATTAGTGTAATTATGGTTCATGGTAGGATGACCCATGCAACCTTTTCCGAAACAATCAAATCGAGAATCCGGACCGAATGGACC
>JAOWBH010177699.1:0-10234 GCA_028566215.1 Silene coronaria
TAGAATGTACACTATACATTTTACAGTAGGTAACCATATTAGCGATATTTTATTGTTGTAAATAATTATTACTGATTAAATTTAAAGTTAATTTGTCCATTTGTATTTTTAGTTTTATTAGACTATTGGTGAGCTTAATGAAATCATATTATTAGCAAACATTGAGAGTAATTAATTGCATGATGAATCGTGGGTTCCTTAAATTGTGCAAAAGCAAATGTATCTTTGACTTTTAACCACAGTACGACAATTCAGTACTGTGTTTGTTGCTTTAATGAATGAGATCAAAATCTACAGTACAAACTATGGTGGGGGATCGGGGGATAAAGGAGGCAAATATA
Source organism: Silene coronaria (assembly GCA_028566215.1). Classification (NCBI taxonomy): domain Eukaryota; kingdom Viridiplantae; phylum Streptophyta; class Magnoliopsida; order Caryophyllales; family Caryophyllaceae; genus Silene; species Silene coronaria. The sequence goes on from JAOWBH010177699.1 coordinate 342, forward strand.
AGCGAAGTCTATGCAATAAACATATAACACATGAATAGCGCCAGTCTTAAATGAAATTTGTGATCTAACAAAGGAGTACTTGGAAATATTATGTGGGGGTGGGAGGTTGATGAAGATGATTTCCATCCGCTTATATCATCGATCGTGAAAGTGTCGTCAATATTATCATTTAATTTGTTGTGTCATTCTGAGTCTCGGCCTTTGCTGTCACTTGTCACTGGTGTCGACTTGCTCGCATTAGGATACTATGTTTCACAAGCTTATGATGTGTGTTTAATCAAGATTGTTGCTAATAAAGTTGCAAAAACTCTTGCTAAAGAAACGTCACACTTCGTCAAAAGCTGCAGACGGAGTAAATGTGACTCATTTAATTTAAAGCGAAAATATAACCATTTTAAAATAAAAAGTTACCAAAACAATTTTCTAAACTACAACAGTTTGTCATTAAACGGCTTAAATGGGTCACATTTAGCCTATCTTCAGCTTGTGACAATAAGTGTCCATTTTCAATGAGAATCGGTGATCAAGTTGCAACTTTGCTTTTGTTATTTGTACTTTTGCTCGCCATTTGTGTACAGAACTAAACAAGCATCGGCCCAAAATTGTCTAGATCCCTTAAATAGCATCAAAAGGAATGTATAGACGAATTTATACATGCTACAAGAATAAATGAATAGAAACCGAAACAAAATTGCTAGTATTTGAAACACAAGTTCAGAGAAGAAAAAAAAAAGATGAAGCATAAATGATTGTGGACAAACGATCCGAGCAATGATAAGAAAAAAAAAGTACAACTTGTAATTGCTCTTTATTAAAAGATATGACAAAGAATCATTATGTATTGAGATTTGACTTTATAGTCCTGACAATCATGTCCCTCGTCGTGATGTTCTGAGTACAAAAATCATCTGGGCAACATACCTGTTGTGTAAGAAGATGTAGAAGGAAGTCCAAGACTCCTCGGCAAGCCTACTGAGTCAGTACCTAAACTGTACCCTCTTTCACTAACCTCGGCTTCAAGAGGCAATTCGTCCAGTGTCTACAAAGTACAAACAAGCAAAGATCATTATCGAGAGAAAAACATGTCTGACATGAAAAAGAAACCTTCTCCATAGACACTAAAAAAGTAAAAATATCCAACTGGGAGTTTACGAATTCCTAATTTGGTATGTTCAACTAGTAGTTTTTCCTTTTTTGGAAAACTTTTACCTATCACTCTCACATCACCCCTCATCAACCACTAACCACTAACCACCCCTCTGCCCTAACCCACCACCCACCTTCATCTTATCCAAATAGCCCCGTACATCATAAGCCAACTCACTCACCACCTGAAACAACCACTAACCACCCCTTTGCCACTGCCCACCACCCAGTTCTCCACAAGCAATCATCCTTCGTCCCCAAATTGCACACAAGAAGGCATATACACGTTAAAGAAGATTGAAGCCTATAATATGATACCCTTCCATCGGATCCCTGAATTATTGCACTCCCATAAGTGTGCATTCATCATTCACTCGCATTGAAGATTGGAGGGTGTAAGTCTGTAAGATTATCGATTGAAGTTTGTGTTAGTAGAGAAAAGCACACCTGTAAAGCTTGTCGGAGAACTCGAAGAGTCTCTTGGGCATGCTTTCTCTGGGCTGCCACTTCTCCGGGTTCTTGTAGCATCTCGTCAAATAAGTTATCTCTGTCCAAAAACCAAAAGAGTAACAAATGTTTGAAAACTTATATCAGAGACAGGCACCAAAGTGGGACGATAGCAAGAAGATCCTCCCTCCTTCCCTCCCAATTATATTATTCCCATTTCATTTTTGTTCATCAGGAACTAAATGCTCTAGATCGAGTGAAAAAAAATGAATTCTTCTATCTTCTTATGCTATCCCTAGCTAAGTAAACCTATTGGCAAGGGATTGTGTGGTATCCCTACATGTAACATCTTAAGTCAGGGGGTAATAATTTTATTTCATCACTACTGTTATATATGACCTTTCGGTCAAAGGGGAACAATACAAATAGGATGGAAGGTTCCCTCTAATTTGGAAAGATGCTAAACTGGGGTCACTCGCCTGTAAAGTTTTTGAATCAAAACATTGTGCAGTTCACGTTTAGTGTGATTGACCTGATAAGAGTTCAAGCAGCCACAATTAAAAAAGTGAGATTGGAGTTAGAACAAACTATACACTGGTTTTTCTCCAGTTACTAATAATATACTTCCTCCATTTCAATCAATTCTATACATTTGATTAAAATATAACACATATATTCCACAAATGTATAGAAATGATTGGAATGGAGGACGTATATAACTGAAAGTACTAGATTCTTCAGAACTAACCAACAGATGCATGATAGCTTTTGGTACTGAATCCTCGATTATTTTCCTCACGATGTCAAAGTAAGATGACACTAGCAATTTAGTGGCAGCTATTTCAGTTGCCTCTTGTTCTGATGGAGCTTCTGAAGATCTCAAAACTGTTGGAGGCTGATATCACAACAAGAATGTAAATTGTAATAATTTAATATAAAAATAAAAGGAACTGAACCAAAATAAAAGACGGCCTCAGAATGCACCTCTCGTAAATGAATGACAGATGAGGTATGTTCAATACTATACACAGGTTCCCCTGGATTGCTTCGAGGCGCTTCACGCCCCAAAGAATGGTTCTCATTCGCACTAAAGATGGACCCCCAAATGGAGCTAGCTGCATTCAAAATCAAATATCAAATGAGCAAGGTATCTTAAAATAGAATCAAATATGAAACATTAGAATCTCAAGACCCATAGAACGAGGAAATGATAAATCTTGCAGAATATCCAATTACGATCATTTCTTGCCAGCTTATCGCACAGGTTTTTGTAGACTTGAATATTCATCCAGCATACAATATTAAAATCCTCTCTCTCTCTCTAGAAGGTTAAAGGGACATCAAGACTGCAACTACAACTACACGAATAAACCGATTCAACTTCCAAGCCCATCATCATTCAAATTCTTTAGTAAGTCATCTGTTGCAGAAAATTTACAAGTAGTTGAAGCCCTAAGTTATCCACCACCACAAGGTTGAACCATACTCTGTCACAAACCCCAAGCGTCCCAAAAGAGAGGGGAACTGGAGATAATAAAAAACAAAGAACAAAATTAAGGAATAATTATTTACTACTCCGTAAGAGATTCCAATACAACTCTTTCATGTTTCAAGCACTATCACATGCAGTTTTTGTAAATTTAGATGCCATAATAATTTTCTCATTACAATGTATACAATCACATAGAATATGGTGTCAATATTAAGCAGCAGCAACCCCAAGTTTCATGTAAAGTGCATATATTTATATCTGAGATGTCAGATCCTCAACAGCAGTTCGTACACCCATGATGCATTACTTCATGCCCACTTACACTATTTTCAATTGCACTTTATAATAAAGTTGCTAAAATAACAAGATGCAAAAGTGACTTAAAAAGAAATGTTGCAGCTGCCATTATTGATATCAAAAAAGGGAAGATAGTTACCAGCTGTTCGATTTCTCTCTATTTCTGCATTTGCTCTAGCAGCCTATTCATTAAACAAAAAAAGGTAGTATTAAAGCCTTCATCTCACTAGAAAAGAACCGAAAGAAAAATGTGTTTTGAATGTTGGAGCTGATAACCAAAACCAGAGAAGATATTAAGCAAAATATTAAAGCAAGAACGTCATTAGACCTTATCCGTGATCAATCCATTGGCTGGTGATCGAATGTATCCATTGTCGGTTGATCTTACAACTGTTCTGGACCTTGAATTCCTATCAGATGCTTGTATCGCATCAGTTTCTGCACCATCCTGATCCGAGATCATAGTAAATGTCATGTAGGAAAAATCCCAAGCAAATATTATATTAGCTGATTGAGAACTACAAAGAGATTATACCCTTGATCTAGACACTGGGACAATTACCGGTGAGGATCTAACTTGCTGCTGAGCAGCTTCTAGTGCTCTGCTTCCCCCAATAAAATTTGGATGGGAAGTGTTTATGTAATCCATCTGTATATCGAAATCAATATCACTTTCAGGTCAACATTGCATAAAAGTAGTAAGAAATTATCTTTTCACAAAAGAAAGAACAGTTGCAATTATCTTAGTCTGTATTATTCTAATGAACCAATAAATTTTATGTTTTCCGAATAAGTGGGCATCAAACTATGAGCATATCATTGCAACACGCCTATACAGAGATTATTACTGTGCAAGTGACACAATCAAAGCCCACATGACCAGAAAGAGATAAAAATAGTGATTTACGAAGGAATACAACAAACATGTTCTTGTCTCACTTTCGAATTTGACATGTCACCAAATTCCTGGATTAGCATTTTGCGTGGTGGTGTAAATAAAGATATTTTGATTTGTTCCTTCTTTGTGTACAAAAGTTGTTTCCAGTTGAAAAAGTTATTCCGGATTCAAATTATACTCCATAACTGATACTTCTTACAATAAACACACGCCTCCCATCTGATATATCAAGTACCTCCATCTCGATAAGTGCTGTAATGAGATCCTTCGTAGGTTCAAAACTGTGCCGCAAGAATCGGCCTACAACTTCATCAACTCGCCTTCTGAGAACAGGGTAACGTTGCAGTTCACTGACCATACAAGAGTGGCTCATCTAGGTTGACCGACACAAAAGCATTCACAAGTTAGACTACCATGAAAATGGATGCACACAAATTATATTCTGAACATCAAAGAGAAGCTTCATACCTTTACTAATTCATTGTATATGAAACGTGCACACTGAAGACTAGGGTCTAACAAACGAACTATTTGTCTTCGGACAAGAACTTCAAATGGGACCTGAAATCTTGCAATATTGAAGCAATCAAAAGCAGTAACAAGTAGAAAATCACAGCAGCTTGTCTAAACTGGAATGGGAGCATACAACATGCTGAAAATTATGCACATATCACATATGTTGCATTCCATCCTAATAGTATGAGAATGTATTAGCCTTTCAAGTCCCTCCCATGTTTGTTGCTCTATTAACTACTCTCCTTAGACTCAAATGTATTTATAATAATGGCAGAGAGCTAAAGTGATACCACAAAGTATCTGATCAACTTGCCTTGAGCAAAAAATGCAATATGGCAGAACTAATGAGACAAGACGAGTTTCAATGTTTAGCAACAACTCAACAAGAAGAAAAGAAGATTGACCTCTGGAACAAATACAGCAGATCTTGGACCCCTTGCATTCTGAATTGCAGTTCGGATATCGTCGTTAGATAATCCATCACATGGATCAACCTCCTGAAACATTGTAAAATTGTGAAACTACTATCTCATTTGAATACACTGTCAATGATATGAAGAACTAAAACCCCAAAAGAACACTCAAGATGCACAAAAAAAAGTCCATTCAAACAAGATTATAATTTTTAATGTCCAAGCATATTTGGGATTACGTTCAGACACATAGTAGGAGTACAGACCTCCAGACTCTTCACGAAGATGGACTGGAAAATATAATGAATTCGTGCACCGCCTGAAAGCTCGGAGGTTGAAATTTCTTCGCTTTTTCCCTCCACCAAAGAAGAAAATGCTGCCATAATCAAACTTACATATTAGTCTAGGGGAAGATAGATACAACGAGAGAAGGAGTCTTAAAAGGTCGAGCAGCTTCGGGGGAGGAGGGGGGCGACAAAAAAGATGATATAATACCCATATAAATCATCTAGTATTCTACGTTGATGTTGACTTGCAAGGTAAAATTTTAATCTTGCGGACAAAGGTTTGAAACTAGCCGCTCTATGTTCTTTTAAGGTTCTGTACTAGCCCACACAAGAGCATGTGCCTGCTTCAGCCTATGACAAGTTAAGAAGGTAGTTGCATTTGGACTATTTTCTTATAGTTTGCTTTATGCAGTACATATTATTAATAATTAAAATATTTTTATGGATTAATTAATTTGATAAAGGGGCAAAACGGAAAGAAAGTAATGAGTTGGACTGAGCTCGAGCCCAGCTAGCCCTAGCCCTAGCCCCAGCACGAATTTCCAGGACAATCTCCCATTTGAGCTTGAGCTCAAGATCGGCCCAGTTACACCTTTAGTCATGACCCATAATGAATTTCCCCGAGAGCCACATTAATATACTGATTCTAGCGCAGATAGTCTAGAGAGTCCTTTAATTTTGTTCTGTCATATTCCTAACCCAACACATAGCGATTAGCGAGTCATTGGAAATGAAAAATCCAAAGAACGTAGATAATAGGAAAAGAACATTAGCATTAAAAGAAGTCATAATTCTACGACATGTGATTTCATACTAGCAGAATGTAAATTCTCACCATCTGAATATTTAGATAAGGTATTTAGAAGAAAAGTTCCCTTGTCCGCCTGCAGCACAGAACAATTATGATCAGAAAGTAATAAGAGCTAGTATATTAATCAGAATTACAGAGGTTTTTATCAGAAATCTTCTCTTCAGATCAATTTTAGTCAGTGTTAATTTATCAATTTATACAATATAATTATAACTAAAAAGCAAGGAAGACCTGGTTACAGAAACTTTCCTCGGACTCAGATGTAACTATATATACTCCCTGCATTCCATTTTTATTCTCATGCTTTCCTTTTTGGAATGATTTAACATAGTGAGCAAACAATAGTTTTACTCTTTCACTTAAAGAGGATTGGGCACGATTACATTACTATGGAGGAAGTAATAGATATTTAAGTGGGGGGCAATTTTAAAGGCTCGCTCTTATTTCTTACTATATTTAGAAAGGGGACAATTAATTTGGAATAAATTTAGAGAGAATAGCGAACAATAAAGTGGGATGGAGCCATGGAGGAAGTACTACTATATAAAATGAAACAAACATTAGTTATGTTATCAATTCTATGCAACTGCACAAGACCAATGAACTTTCTTTTCAGGTACTTCCAACATAGTTAAGCCACAGAGTAAATTATGTATACCAGAATTATGAACACCTAAATAACTATCATCTAACTGTTAACTTACACTTGATTCAGGAATCTCTCTGTAGCTCATATATTCCCTTGACAGAGCGACTAACTGTGAGCTTAACCGTGACCTCAGAGCTGGAAGGCATTCTCTTATATGCTGCCCCAAGATCTACGTATATAATACAAAGTCAGCCAACATAAACTCAGGCTATTACTAACAATGCAAAGCACAACATCAAGAACAGCACCTGATTTAACTTCCTTGCCAACTGTGGAATACCACAACGGTCAGATAAGTTAACATACACCTGCGCAGTGAGCCAGTGACACATTGAATGTTAGACACTATTATCTATATGATGACCTTACGAGTAAGAATGGATGGAGTTGAGAACCAGATGGGACTTCAAATTTAAAAGACGAAATAAAACATCCAAATGTCAAATCATACAGGGTGACTACGGAAGTATTTCTCTTCAGCTGCTAGTGCATCCTTTATGCTGCGATTGAGCATGATGTCCTGATCAATAAGGCAGAGACAAATCAAGATGAAAAGTGCCAACAGCTGCTACAGAATCCAGAAAATAACAGAGATTCATAATTACACGATTACTATTTCAGATTTAGATAAACAGCGATTACCTCTTGGCTGCGATTTACAACTCCAACATAACCAAGCTGAAGAGGAATAACTTTTCCAAGCAACAAATCACGGGCATCAGTACCTCTATCCATAATATCTAACTGAAACCAAACGGAAACTTTTACTACAATTCCGCAAACAATAAAATGACCCATGAAAACATTGAAATCAATCCAACCTTTGTAATTACACCGATAGTTCGTCTTCCTGAAAATGTGGAGAAAACAGACTAGCTAAGTAGAAGTTTGATATGAGGAAAGTGAAAGCAAGAAAAAAGGGTAAAGGAACGCTAATAATAATTTATTTCAATAAACGCTCGATTGTCTACGGATTGAATGAGGTAAATACAATACGTCAACCTGCAAATATCCCTTCACAACTGCAGTAAGAACAAGAAATTAAAAGGTGAGAAAAGAAGGAACAGGCATTTACCGTCAGGGTCCGCACTTTGTGCAATCTGAAGAGCATCTGAGTTGGCCAAATCTGAATTTGCAGGAGTGACAGCTAATATGAGACAGTTAGGATGACGTATGTATTTCATTATCAAGGTGCGAATTCGTGCTTCAATATCATTAGGCTGATCACCAACTGGAACTCTTGTTATTCCAGGCAAATCTATCAAAGTGATGTCAAGAACATTAGGTGAGCGGATCGTCAAGCGTATTGTCCTCTCTGAGATACCCTTATTGGCTCCTGCTTCCCTCTCAGTTTCGGCCTTGACACAAAGAAGACCGTTAATTAGCTTGCAGTAATAGTTAGAGTCCGCATTTTCACATCACTACTACATTTACACTAAACTGGTCCCTAATAACCGGTGTGTCAAAGACTCCCACCTAAAGCGAGACAAAAGGGTTGTATACTTGTATGTAAGTGGAAATCTCCCCTATCGAGACAGAAAGAGTCTACAGATGACCAGAGATTAGATTACATCAGCTGTCAGAAATTCGCAGGCCAGCTGCTCCTCTACTACTTCATACACCTACGTTAAATCATTTGCTTCTATTCCACCATACTCCAACGCCAAATAATACTAAAATTTTCAGCTTGGTTTAGCATATAAATTCCCAAACATTAACAAAGAAAATAACCGCTCAACTCGTCAAACAAAAAGATCCATGTACCACTAGGCCACACTAAAGAAGCTTCTCATTAATTCCACGACCGTAATTAGACATACGAAATCGTTGATGCATTCATTCAAGCTATTTATTAGGGATTTCGTCAACACAAAGCACAATTACAAGATTCAAAAGCCCTATAATATCAAGTAACTAAAGAGCTCAATAATTAAGCAACCTCGTACACTAAATTTTGCTACTTTCGTCGAACAATACCTAATTATCAATCAAAAAAATCTGAAATTGAAACAAAATTAAGAAAATACCTGAATTTCTCGACGAATTTGAGAGAAATCATAGAACTTCTTCCCAGGCAAATGCAAAAACTCACCATACTCCAAACCATCACCATCACCATCAACATTAACATTAACTTGAACATCATTATTATTACTATTATTGTTACTATTAATGGAAGCGGAGGTGCGAACGAGCTGAAGAAAGAGAGGACGGCGAGTAACGACGTCGTTACCACGAGGAAGAAAGTCACGACCAACAAGAGCTTCAATAACACTGGATTTACCGCTGCTTTGGCTTCCAACAACGGCTACTTGCGGTAAATCAAGGTTTACTGTGTTACCTGACTGTGCGCATATGTCTTGTAGCTTGTTCACCGCCGGTACCAACGCCTCTCCTAACGCCGCCGCCGTCGCCGCCGTAGACGGTTTCTGGTGATGTGAATCTTCTTCTTCGACCATATTATGTTGATTAATGGAGTTTGGGATAGATTAAAAGGGGATAGTGAAGATGAATTGAATTGAATTGAATTGAATTGATTTAAATTAGGGTCAGAGGAGAGAGGGGGAGGAGAAGGTATTTCAGAATTGGGGAGAGGGAAATTGAGTTTCGTGCTCTCCAAACAAAACTTACTCAAGATTATTCACCCACGTTGAACTGTCGCAACCCAAATCCTTCGTATTAGTAGTTTGTCCAATTTCACTAGCTTTCTTGCACACAAAAATTAATAATTTAATAATAATAATAATAATAATAATAATAATAATAATAATAAGTAAATAAATTGTTATTATTATTTTATATTGATATAAAATAAAATAATTGTTATAATGTTTAATTAATCCGAGTTAGATTAGGATAGTAAGAAATTTTGTCTAACTATAGTAAATAGTAATTATGAATCAATCAATCAATCAATATCTTCTATCTATCTATCTA
>JAOWBH010177710.1:0-10233 GCA_028566215.1 Silene coronaria
TCGATAACATCCTTATTTTTCTCAACCCAAACCCGAACCGTAACCCGATATTGACGCAACCCGTTGGATGACCCGATAATGAACTAGCTTAATAATGTTGTGATAAAACCAAATTTACATTCATGTTAATTGTTTTCACCAAAAGCTACAATTAGTACACCTACACATTACTTAAACATAAAATTAACCATCAAAAACTAAATACATAAGGTAAAATATATGCTGATAACCGGACCCGATACTGACCCGCTAATGATCGGACTCGAAGATGACCCGATATAAACTGAAACCGACCCGACACGTCACTGACCCGACCCGTTTTAACCCGACCCATAACCGACCCAAGTGACTCGATTGCCACGTCTAGCCCGTCCCTCGGGTCATTGTTAATCTAGACAATGATGTCCAATTATTTAATAAGTTTTGATAAGTTTCGACTTGAGCTTGAGCTCCAGTTTTAATCTAGTCATTGTCAATGACGTCCAATTATTTAGCCGCTAGTTTCATTAACACGGTAATAATCTTGCTACGCCAAAAACAGATACCTGGGGTATGCCCTTGTGTTTATATATGCATATTATGTGTGAATATATATGATATATAGACCAATTAATAAATTGATAGAAAAATGGTACAAAATTGATAAAATGGTCACATATACTAGGGTATATCAAGGTTTTGTTTCAACGTTTTAACGGACGATGCCCTCTTTGCTTTGTCGTCACTTGGAAATATTCATTGCCAAAGCATTTGCTAGACACACTTGGAAATATTCATTACCAAAGCATTTGCTAGACACACTCACACGCATTATCACTTTTCGTTGCACTTTTTTATATTTAATATTTTATTGATGACAAAATACATCATACATAATATGGCTTTAGTAATTTTAATAAATTTATTAAGAGACCATGTTACAATTTAGAATATAATGGTGTCATACGTAATTAAAACAAATGAAACACAACTAAGAAAATGGGTACGCTTATTATGAATATATGTGCAAAATTAATACAGGACTTTAGGCTAAGATTAACAATAAAAAGGGCACGAAAAACATGTAAAGTGGTACAAAAGAGCGGTCTCTCAGTAGTTTAGTAAAATACTATCTCCCAAAAAATTTTGTAACACGGCCTTGCATGAGCTGTAAATCTATTTAATTGTCCTTGGTTGAGCTTACTATTTAGGTGCCTACGACAATCAACTAAACGTGATTTAGGCCTTACAATGTACTACCTCCATGTTTTCATCCCAATAAACTTTGGATATATAATTTCAGTTATTGATTATTGTCAATTTAGTACCTTATTTTTTTTTTTAAGATACTTCCTCCATTTTTTTTTATCTTCTCATTTCTCTATTATATATGAAGAGTATTTTTTTTTTAAGTGGAAAGATAAATAGAAAATGGAGGAAGTATGTAATAGATAAGCAAAATATATTATGTTTGATTATTTCAAAATGACATTCTTTGTTTTGTTTTTTTTTTTTCGTTAAAATGTAAGATATGTACTTTCTCCATTATTTAATGATGTTTCCATTTTATTAAAATATACCTCACATATATATAACAAATGAGAATATCATTAAAAAAACAGATGAAGTATTAATTAGAGGAAATCCGAATATACAAAAGAAGAATAGCTAAGATTACAAAAGTAATATAAGTAGAATAATGCAGTACACTCTGCAAACATCACAAAGACCATAACTTAAGCCATCATAATTCAAAACAAAGCTGGAACATGAAAAACGAGTCAGCCGCTATCAAGTCATTATTCTAGCCAAGCTCCATCTCTTTGGTGAACGGGCTATTGAATCAAAGCTAGGCATCTAACTTTCATGATATGTTTAATCGGGAAAGGTACAACTTCAGGCCTGTCCAATTAACCAATTTGGACCCAAGTCTACTGACATTTCTCTGGTGCCAAATACCGTAAACGCAGGCATTCATGACAGCTCTCAAAATCTTGCATTGAAGGCGGATTCTTGTATTGTTCCACTATGCGCAGAGTCAAAGAAAATGTGCTTGATTGTTTCCTCTGGATTCCCACATATGCAGCAACTGGGCTCAGAGATGACCCCTAGTTTGGCTCTTGTATTGAGGACATTATGAAGTATAAGCCAAGTAATATCCTACGTTTAAGGATGGACCATTTAGACCAAACTTAGTGATACCACATGATCTGAGGTCTTGGCATTCTCATGAAATTATACCCATCTTTAGACCATCCCCAAGCAAAAGGTCGAGTTAACCGGGTCGCCAATATTTTTCCTCTTAATCACACTTTATTAAACTTGACCCACTTAACCCTCCCAAGCAGAAAGTTGCCACTTTAGGTCACCACCCAATTTTTTGTTTATTTTGTTGTCCTCGTTATTTGTGTCCAAGCAATTGGAAGGTGACACGTACTAGGTCACCAAACTAATCTTCAATTGACCTCTTCTACTTCAAGGTCACCAATTGACCTCCAATTGATTTCTACTACTTCAAGGTCATGCTAATATGCTACTTAATTATGAATTAGCATGATCCAACAAGGTCACGACCCTCTCCATGACCTTGCTTGGACATGGTCTTAATTCTATACTCATCTGGATTAGCTATTCAGGAACCTTGGTTTAAACCATGGGCCATATCCTTTTTTACTTGGAAAATTTTCCTCCAACTCCAACTAGTATCATTTGTAGGCACGTATTTACACCAGTATTTGCCTTTCAGATAAGTATGATGCACCCATTGGGCCCAAAGTTTATCAGGTTTCGTATACACCCACCAAACTAATTTGCCAACTGCTGCAGCATTCCATACATGTATGTTTTTCAGACCAGGCCACCTTCTCTTTTAGGGGAACACACAGATCCCAAGAAACTAGGGGGTTCTCGTGTATTCACTCCTTCCTTCCCACGAGAAATTCCTGCATAGGGAGTTAATCATGTTTGTGAAAACCTTAGGAATTATAAAAAGCATAGCCCAATAGTTTTTTTTTTTGGTGAAAGGTTATAAATTCTCATTAAGATCATAACAAATCAATTACAAACTACCAACTAACGTACAAATTCTAGAATTTGAATAAGTCTAATTATTGAAAATAGACTTGATCCAACATTCATCTCTTAATTTCTTAGCATTTCCTAGCCATACAATAGATCGAATTTGAAGAATGCTTTGAATCTCTTTTACGACAATTTCAGGATGTTGAAGAACACCCTCCAATCTAGCTTGGTTCCTTTGGGCCCAAATTGCATAATACATGGCCTGTATCCACGCATTTGCCACTTTTTTCTTAATCTTGGATCAAGGCTTGTAATGAATCCAATATAATGCATTCAGGGAAGGAATCTTTTTGCAGAATGCTTCCAATCTTACTAATTAGTAACTGTGTGTACTGATAGTGCTGAAAGAGGTGGTCATGAGTTTCAGAGGCAGCACCACACAAAATACAAAGATCATCAGAACTAATGCCTAACATAAACAGTCTATCTTTCAAGAACAGAGCTTCACGAGCAATTAACCAGTTGATGAACTGGTGCTTAGGGATACACCAGTGGTTCTAAACATAAGTTGCCCAAGGCACCTGAGGCTGTACCTGTCTGATCCAAATGTAGCCACTGGTAATGTTATAACCAGTAGCCAATGCATTCCAGTGGCCATTTGTATAACCATTACTATACTTCTTCTTAACCTTGCAGATTGCTTTCCAAGACCAGCTAGAATCAGTCTTTGGAGTATAGGAATTTCACTGCTCCCCTTTTAAGTAAATAACATACACCCACTTCACCCATAAGCTATCAGTTTTGGTGTACACCCACTAAACAAGCTTACCAATAGCTGCAAGATTCCATGAGTAACTATCCATGATACCTAATCCTCCCTCATCTTTAGGGGAGCAAACTTTCTTCCAACTAACCTTTGGGGATCTAATATATTCAGTAGACCCATCCCAAAGGTAATTTCTACAAATTGCATCTATTTTCCACATCACACATTTTGGTATAATGAAAATGGAGGCCCAGTAATTATAAAGAGTGGATAACACTGAATTGACAAGAGTTAATCTACCAGCATATGAAAGATGTTGAGCCCCAAAACCTTTGATTCTTGCTACCACCTTTTCAATCAGAACATAACACTATTTTACTACTATTCTACCAGTAGAAATTGGTAACCCCAGGTACTTAAAAGGTATTGTCCCTTCATTGAAACCAGAAACTTGTAAAATATCTGCTTTGACAGTAGCTGGAACTCCATTGAAATAGATGTTGGACTTCAGATTATTTTTATGTAGACCAGTTGCAGTAGAGAAGGTGGCAAATGCTCTCAAGAGAATTATTATAGAAGTAGTGTCACCCTTTGAGAAAAGCAATAAGTCATCTGCAAACATTAAATGACAGAGCTTCAATTGTCCACATAAAGAGTGATATTTGAACCTCAGATTAGAAGTGACATAATCAAGAATCCTGCTGAAATATTCCATGGTAATTGTAAATAGAAGATGGGAGATGAGGTCTCCTTGTCTAAGTCCTTTTGCCCCTCTGAAATAACCAAAGTTCATACCATTTAAAACAAGAGAGTAAGAAGTAGATCTCACACAACCATAATCAGATGAATGAATTTTTGGGGAAAGTTCAAGGCCTGCAGCATATGTTCAATAAACTCCCAGTTGATAGAATCACATGCTTTCCTAAGATCACCCTTAAGAAGACATCGAGGTGAAACACTTTTCCTGCTGTAAAGTTTCAATATATCTTGGCAAATCAAGATATTTTCAATTATATTCCTTCCTTTAATGAATCCGCCCTGAGCAGGATTGATGATATCAGGGAGCACCACAGACAGCCTAGAGCAAAGCAACTTTGAAATAGTTTTATAGAGTGCATTACAACAGGCTATACGCCTAAACTGAGTCACATTTTGTGGTATGTCACATTTAGGCAGAAGGGTAATGAAAGTATGATTATCTTGCTGCAGCAGCTTCCCAGTATTAAAGAAATCCAGAATGGCATTGCAAACTTCATCACCAATTATATGCCAGGCCTCTTTAAAGAAGGAGCTAGAAAAGATTGCATCCTTAATTTTCTTCTTTGTAACAGGAGACAAAAGAATATTCCAATGATCCTGAGTACAGGTTGTTCCCATCTTTACCACATTGGAGCTGACCTTGGGTAGTAGAGGATGTCTCTAGTAACACTTCATAATATTCTAGAAAAACTTGTTGAATTTTTGCACCGTCATACTGATCTCTACCATAGATATGAACTATTTTAAACACCTTATTCTTAACATAATTATTCTTCAATATGCTGTGAAAATATTTAGTATTATCATCACTATTGTTCACCTAAGTTGCTTTGTATTTTTGCATTAGAAAACTATCACAAGCACTTTGAAGGTCTCTATAAATTTTACTAGCCTCTTGCTCCTTAGTAATCCATTCAGAGTCACTAGGAGAAGCCTTGAGCATAGTATGGATGTAGTCCAGAGCTTTTTTAGCATGAATAGTACTATTTTCTATATTAGCAAACAATTTATGGTTAAGTTCCCTAAAAGGCTTCTTCAAATTTTTGAGCTTCATCACCACCTTAAACATTTTAGTGCTATTCCAATGTTGATTCCAGATATGTTTTACATAAGGAATGAAATCATCAACCTTACTCCACATGTTGAAAAACTTAAAACTTCTTCTCCCCACAATACTACTGGCATCAGTTTGGACAATACAAGGGGTGTGATAAAAAAGGCCCTCATTATAAAAATGAGCATAAGCATTTACTCGAGCCTGTATCCACTCAATATTTATTAAGACCATATCCAGCCTTGAGTACACTCTGGTAGAAGGGCCCTGCTTATTGTTCCAGGTGTAGAATGCACCTGTAGCAGGACTATCTAACAATACAATTGACAATGGTTAAGACAGGCTTGAAAGTCCTCCATCTCTTCCTCAAAAGTGTGGTCACCTAATCTCTTCGTGGGATTAATAACACAATTAAAATCACCACATAAAATTCAAGGACCATTTATGGTCTGAGCTATCTGACTCAACTCTGCCCAAAGAGCTTTCCTTTCATTAATATCATTGAAATCATAAATCATAGAACATTAGAATTGAAAATTTATACACACTTCATTAACCCTCATATGGATAAGTTGAGCACTATAGTGTAGAAATTGAATCTGAAAAATATTTGGATTCCATAAGACCCAAATCCTACCACCCATATGCCAAGAAGTGTTTGTAGACACAGACCAACCATTACAAACATTTTTACTGACATCATTTAGAGACCAAGGCTTCACCTTAGTCTCTAGGAGACCAAATAATCCCACCTGATGATTATGAAGAAACCACTTCACTTGTTTTTGCTTGGATGGGTGATTTAATCCCTAATGTTCCAGAATCCCAAGTTATACATTACTCCCAGGAGGGATAAATGAACTACAATTAGTTCCAATTCCCACCTTTGGAGTGGCATTATTCAGAGCATCCAGAAAGGTATATTGACTCAAACTAAAAGTATTCTGTTCTGCTTGTATAATCTCTTGTCTACTTAGAGTAATAATAGGTTTAGCAGGAGTATTAATCTGTCTATAGGTACCATTCTTATTCCATGCCACTTGAATTGTATGTTGCACCTCTATAGGAGTGGTCATAGTGGGAGTATCTAGTATATTAATTGGTGATGTTGGCTTAACAGGGAGCTTGTTTGTTGGTGCAGCAGTTTGAGCTTTAGTGGTCTTTTTAGGGACCTGTTGTTGTTTGGTTACATTGGCTGCTGGCACTTTTTGTGCAGGCTTCTTACACCTCTCACTCTCATGGCCAGTACCTCCATACTTCTTACACAAAAAAAGTTTCCATTCCCACTCCAATTCATTCTCAATAATGTGACAGTCCTCATCCAAAAATTTAACATGAGTAGGGAATTGTTGGCCAAAAGAAACCTCTAAGAGGACCCTAGCAAACCCAATCTCGTTTTATCCTCAATGGATGCATCACATCTAAGAAATTTCACAACAATCCCTACAATCTTGGGCAAACATTTTCCCCAGTACTTCAGAGGTAACTTTATCAACTTAACCCACACAGGCACATTCATGACATTTCCCTTGGTTAACTCAATTTGTTCAGTCCAATCTCGAACTATAAGTGGCTTATTATCAAATAAGAAATGACCTTGCCTAAGAATAGCCAGCTTACTCTTTTCATCTTTGAATCTCACCAGAAAGATACTATCAGGGAAGAAAGATACTTTGTCTATAGGATAATTAGCCCATACACGTCTAACAAAGCCTTCCACAATCTCCCAGGGAGAGTTTGCACAAAGAACAAAGCAATATACAGAAGTTTTCCAATATCTCACCTCGTCCTGAGTGTCCTCTGCAATAAACTGAAGTTAGTCTGATGGTTCCTCCTCAATTGTGGCTAAAGCTTTCTTCTTTTTCCCTTGAACAATCCATTACTCACCAGATTCATCTACAGCAACATCTTCTAACTCAAACGGATGTGCACATTAAGGAATTGGGTTTGCTCGTTGCGATGAGTGGGGATTTGGTGGAGATTGGCTGCAGTCCCCCACTGGCGGCGCAGATTACCTGGTGCGATGGGTAATCCATTTGTTTGATTGTGGAGTTGGGATTGGAGATGATGATGATGACCATGCTTATGATTATGTTATTTGGCAGTTGTTTATAGTTATACGATATTCCAATCTACGAGAAAAAGTCATAATCAATAGTATTCTTCCACGAAACCGTCACCTAAATCAATTAATAATGATCAGACAATAAATAAGCTATTTCATTTAATTTACGTAATTAATATAATATAATACTCAAACCTAATAAATAAGCAAGCCGTCTCGAATAACATCTAACTATGCCAACCGCAACCCCACACGGCTGCCAGCCGCTAACACCAACACTCACACCTCACCTAGGCCACAACCATCACACCTGCAGCTCCTAACCGGCCTGAAAAGTCGAGCCCCACACCATCACCCTCAAGCTCGCTCCAACCGAATACCATTACCACTAAAGCTGTCTAAATTGACTTCTACGACCACCACGACAACCACCAGTCCTCACCCTCACCAACCTGACATCAACACCATGTAAACTAACCCAAACCTGATGCCAATAACCGATGAAACACCTTAGAAATCGTGCGCCCTAAAACTTATGTCTCAATGCAAACCCATCCACACCATACCTAACCAAAAACGTGACAACCACCACCAACAACCTCCCTAACCGCCACTACCTTGCTCGACCCACCTGACCCAACATCCCTAGCCTTGGTTCGAACCAAACCTGACTAAAAAACGGGTCCTAAAATAGCCATAAAAGAAACCTTACAAAACCCGTGTAAAAACAACCTCCCTAGGGCGGTCAACTATGATCAAACCCCTGAGTCAAGGTCATGGATGTCAGAAGGTGGTCCACGGTCAAGGTCAGTGTCGGTCAAGGCCTTTATGGTGGTCAACGATAATTCTAAATCGAAATAAGAATAGTTTACGTAGTTTATGAGACGGTTACTTTATTGACTCTTGAAACGGAATTAAATTTGAGATTCAGATCTGGTTTCTCCCTTCAATTCCTCCCTCTCTCAGTTTTGTAATTATTATGAAACAGTCAAAAGTATTGTAATAGGATATGAGATGGGTATCTATACACATGAGGTAGGAGGGTTCTTATTATTTTATTCCATTATTTTATTATATCTATTGTACTATTGCTATTGGGTAAGCCTTCACTAGGAAATACCTCCCTCCCAACCCAACATACCATATGCCCCATCCTCCATGCTCACCACTTTATTATTTTCGTCACGCATCGCCATTTACGTAAATTATTATTAATGTAATATAAATGAAATATGAAATATAAATTAATCTCAAATTATTATTATACTTATATTACTCTTATTCTATCATTGACTAGTGTTGATCAAGCCTTAAAATAAGGGGTATTATAGTCTTTTCCTCTTAAGAAGAACTTCGTCCCGAAGTTCACCCAACTTAAAGGTATCATCGAGCTACTACCAATTTCACATGTCTCAAGAAAAGACGACTACAAAAAGGTAGTATTACAGTCTATCCTCCTTAAAGAAACTTCGTCCACGAAGTTCACGCACACAACTCAAAACCAACACAATATCAAATTCCGACTCATCGTAATTGATATTCACATAAACTCGACTAATATTAAGCAATTATTTATCATATAGAAATGCATTCCTTTAAATTGTATATAAGAACACATAAGCGAAAATTAACACAAAATTTTTATTAGTATCACATTCTACCTCCCTTAAAACAAACTTCGCCCCGAAGTTTACTAGTCGCTACTTTATTAGAAATACTACTGATAACAACCACCCAAAACCACCCATTATTCAATCTAAGAGTTACGTCCACCTAATAAGCATCTAATTATCCTTCGCTCCATTCCCTTATACCATACTAGCATCTCCAGTTGACTTCCCTTTGTTGCTTTGATCGCCACCATTGCCTTGCCTTTGATATGAATCTCCTTCATAACATTGACTGTTGTTGAAGTTCCTCTGAGTGCTCCACCCACCAAGATTCCTATTACTTCCAATACTTGGTGCAGGTATATGATAATTCCCTAGGTTACCTACTCCACCCACATTCCTCAGCATACTTCTACATGCATAATGTAACACCTCCATTTATATAGGAGCCTTTAGCGAGACAATCCCACATAAATGGAACTGTTACCATCTCGGTTTCCCGAGACAGTGAATAACAAATAAAACTTCCAAGGCATTTAATACAAATAATTTAAACTCAGCCCATTACAAAACTTTCTTATAACCGATTACAAAAGTAAATACATCTAAAAACATCACTACCAGTGAAAGTCTGCTAATAATGGTCTAAATACTAAGTCTTCTGATCCGATATCTCACGCCCATCCAAGCTCCCGTCCTATCTCATGTACCTGTCAAAACTGCTCCCCAATAAATGGATCATCGCAGGTGTTCACGAATACAACAGGGTCAACCACGAGGTTGAGTAGGATAATACAAAAACAACAATAATGATATGCAATGCCCCTCCATCATCTCCACCACCATCTCAACACGTCTCAATCACAACTCAATCACATCTCATAACCCGGAACTCCCAGCCGTACCGATCCCCGGCAGACTATAAATCGACCGTCGTCGATATACCAGCTCGCAGCTGAGGTCACCAGGGCAGGTCCTG
>JAOWBH010177731.1:0-10232 GCA_028566215.1 Silene coronaria
GACGGGTAGTTTGTGAGAGGAAATGGGTAGAGGGGACAAAGGAGAGACAAGGAGGGACCCCCATGTGCTTCTCCACTTACCCTAAATGGGTTTGTTATGAGAGAAAACGGTATCCGTCTCTTATAAGAATATCACTAAAAAATAAAAATAAAAATAAAAATAAAAAATAAAAAATACTTCCAAAACGTTCACCCAAAAGAGCAGCATAAATTTCCACAATGAGTCAATGACAAAAACTGAACCAATTAAACCCATTATGACAAATACTCTTCCAATAACATTGAAACACGTCATAAATTTTCCAAAACCAAACGTTCGTGTGCGTAACGTGTTTAGTCCAAACAGTCCCACACTATAAATATCCACTTATTCTAACAAGAAAATCAGCGTCGCTCATATTATTTCCGTTACCTACGAAACTGAAAAACGTCAGAAAATAACGCAAGTAATTGAAAAAGTGTCGTAGAAAATGAGGGGATTGGGGTTGTGTTTGGTGGCGATTTTATTAGCGACGGTATGGGAGATTAAAGCAGAAGAGTCGGAATTTGTGATAACGTTAGACCATTCCAACTTTAGTCAAACTGTTTCTAAACATGACTTCATTGTTCTCGAGTTTTACGCTCCTTGGTATGCCGTTTTCTCACTAATTAATTATTTCTTATTGCTTTTTTATTTGTCTTTTTACTAAACTACTCAAGATCATAGGATTTTGGTTCGGCGGTATGAGCTTTGTTTTTGTTTTCGGTTCTTTAACTCTAAAAGTAAAGGTTTATTGGTCCATATCGTAAAGATTTTGTTGTATAAAACCTACCCGACACTACAGAGAATTAGTTGGTTTTTCTTAAGAAGATTGTATTCATCTGAGATGCAAACGGGTGAAATACAACCTCATATAGCCGATATAGGTAGATATGGACAAGAGTATATATGTCTTAAACAAGAATTTGTGATAATAAATACTTCGTGTTGTACTTGACACGACAGTCGAATAGAGGAAGGATAACTTGAACTCTTGAAGTAAGCAAATTGAAATTTAATTATGACCATTTTGATTGTATCAAATATTAATGAGGATGTATTGTTATGAGTTGCTAAAACAAATTTAACGTCTTGTACTTGTACGAGTATTTTTTTCATTTGAAATCAATTTGAGTTCTCACAATATCTTGCATTTCCTTGCTCTAGGTGTGGTCACTGCAAACACCTTGCTCCCGAGGTAAATATTTATTTATATTCGTATTTATCCTAGTAAATTCCATTATGGAGCTCATCTTTTATTCATTCCTTGGATTTGTTTTTCATTCTTATTGTGCATAAGAAGCATCGAAATATATTTGTGTCATTACAACAAGAATTGTAAAAAACAATTATGACAACGAAATTAAAATTTTTAGTGATAAAACCGCCTCGTCACGATGATTGTGCACCGCCTGCCAAATAGGAACTAACCCATGAATCTGTTTTGTAACCAAAGTTCCAAACTAGTGAGTGTGTAAGAGTCGTTTTCACTCAAACTCAAGTGTCTAAGTAGCATAGTGAACTAGCAACTTATATGCTAATAATGTTCAATATGTTAATGAAATTCGTGTTTCCGATAACCTGACAGTATGAGAAGGCTGCTGCTGAATTGAGTAAAAATGACCCTCCAGTAACTCTTGCTAAAATTGATGCTTCGGATGAAGCAAATAAAGATATTGCAATGGAGTTCGGCATTCAAGGTTTCCCCACGCTTAAAATTGTTAGAGATGGTGGTAAATCCATCCAAGAATACAAAGGACCTAGGGAAGCTGAGGGTATAGTCAGTTACATTAAGAAACAGCTTGGACCGGCTTCTGTTGAGATTAAGTCTAAGGATGATGCTTCCAATGTTATTGATGAGAAGAAGATCTTCATTGTAAGTGCGCTTTGCTTATTTGTATCTTCTGTTTATCAATCCGAGGAATGGTTTGTTGTAAATTGGGTGAAAGGGTGATTTCGATACTGGTGTGGTTTATATTCCGGTCATGGCGTCATTGTCTTCATCAGCTACGCTAGCCAACATATTTTGTATTGATAAGAGATGATGTACTAAAATAGTGTTGGAACTTTTAATTTCTAGGCAGGAGTGTTCCCGAAGTTTTCAGGGGAGGAATATGAGAATTTCATCAAGTTGGCTGAGAAACTGAGGTCTGATTATGACTTCGGCCACACCTTGGATGCTGAGGTCCTTCCTAAGGGTGATTCCTCTGTTGAAGGGCCATTTATCAGATTGCTTAAGCCTTTTGATGAGCTCTTTGCTGACTCTAAGGTAAGAACACATATTCCTACATACCATCCTGCAACTTGGGTAAAGACAGTTTTCTAGTGAGACACGATGAAGATTTTAAGGTCACCACGTTCTTAATCCAAGTCCTGTGCATTCTTGCAGGATTTTGACCTGGAGGCTATCGAGAAATTCATTGAAGCAGAAGACGCGCCTTCAGTTGTTGAATTCGACATGGATCCTAGCAATGTACACCTCGGCAAGATGTTCTCTTCTGACAATACTAAGGTATATAATCAAGGTTTCTTTCTTGTAAATATAACATGTCCCTCAAAGCTTAATCCCATAGCACAGCTATCAGAATATTTAACAATTTTTTCCTGAAAATCTTAACGATCTTGAACTGTCAGGTCATAATGCTTCTGGATCTCAATAGCGAGAATGCTGCTGCTTTGAAGACTAAATTCTATGACATTGCATACCTTCTCAAAGGTGGAAACTTGAGCTTTTTGATTGGTGATGTTGAGCCCAGCAAACCTCTCATGCAGGTATAGTGTTTCTTGATGCAGTTTCAGATTTGCAGGTGCCTTGCGTTTTTTCTTACTAATTTTATGTGATCTCTGTATGAAAACAGTTCTACAAGCTTGAAGAATCTCAAGCCCCTTTACTCTTTGTTCAAAGGAGTGATGATAAGAAATATCTTAAGGCTAACGTTGAGGTAGATCAAGTTGTCGCTTGGTTCAAGAATGTCTTGGTAAGTTTTGACCATTTACATTCTTCATCAAGTAGATGTAAGCACATTACCCCAGTGGCTTATTAAAAGGCTACCCTCTTTGCTGGTTTGATTAAGCAACCTTTCACTGAGTTCAAACCATACAGATGTTTCTGATTGGCCTTGAGTAAAAAAATTTCACCGAGAATTGGCCAAATATGCAGTACTATATTCAAAAATAGGAGAATAAAGTCAAAAACATCTACTTCCGAGCATCTGTGATGTTGAACATTCAAATATGTTTGCAGGATGGCAAAGTAGAGCAGTTCAAGGTATCGCAACCAATCCCTAAGGAAAACAATGAGCCTGTGAAGGTGGTGGTTCTTGATACCCTTGAGGATTTCGTTCTCAATTCCGGAAAAGAAGGTATTTATTCTGACTAATAAGACGTTATAGCTTAAGCTATAAACTAGATGGTTTATGCTGTAAACGATGTGTGAGTGGTCTGCTGCTTGGTACTAGATTTTGAATCGATCTTTCTATAGAAAAACAACAGCAGCAGCAAAGCCCAAAGTGTACCAGTCACAACTCGAAATGCCCCTCCGTTTTACCTGAAAAATATGGGCATATCCTAAACTTGTTTGATAAGAGCAATGTTACCGTTTTTTTTTTTTTTTTTTTTTTTGGAGTAGGATTGTTACCCCTAGTATATGGGGCAGGGTAATTGAATTTGCTCAAATCTGTATTTATATTTGCTATAGTTTGATGATGTGTGCTTGCAGTTTTGCTGGAATTATATGCACCATGGTGTGGTCATTGCAAGAACCTAGCCCCTATTTTGGACGAAGTTGCCGTATCATATGAAAAGGATCCTAATGTCCTGATAGCCAAATTTGTAAGTTGCTTCTTGCCCCTTTGAATCTTATTTGCTTGTTGAGTTTCTTCTCAACCATTACCTCTCTTGTTTCCTACAAAATCAATGTAAAATAGAAATTCCCAACTGTTCTGTAAAACTCGGTGTTTCCCGTGTTTTGATTTATATTAGGATGCAACGGCAAATGATGTGCCTAGGGAGACATTCAAGGTTCAGGGATTCCCAACCATATTCTTCGTAAATGGAAACAAGGAAGTAATCGAGTACAGTGGAGGCAGGAAGAAGGAAGACTTTGTTAACTTCATAGAAGAACACAGGACTGACAAGAAAAACAAGTCCGAAACTGTCGACCAACCGAAAGACAAAACAGCTTCAGCTAAGGATGAGCTTTGAACGACAACATAACAAAAGTAATGTCCAGTAGCTGTAGGGTTTTTTAATCCTTCTTTTGGCGACAAAATTGGAGAATAAAGTCGTAAACATACCAATTTTCTTGAGGAATTTCTTATTGTACTTTTTTCTTATTTGAAAATGCGAAAGCTTCCTGTTTTTTTGTCGATGCGAGAAATAGTAAAACAACAGAAATTTTAGTGATGATTTCAGATCATAATTCGATATGTTGAATGTTAATTTGCTTTCCGTGAGATCACTTCAAATGCTGGTTAAATTTTAATTAATATCATAATTTAATAAACAAAAACATTATAATATCATAATTCATGTCAGGATTTTGCTTTCCTTTCGCTGCATGACCTGCAACTATATTGTTTATTGTTTACTATTCATCACAAGCTCATAAGTTGTGCCTAAAGCAAAACGGTAACAAACTCTTGTCTGATGACGAAACACATACGATGGTTTTTCTATCATGAGACAGTCTGATAAACTAATACATAACTTTGATACGATATTACTGTGGGTTCCCGTTGGTAAGTCCAATGCCACCGTGAGGATGTCCGTCTTTCTTCATCCCCCACTCATGGACCCTTAAATGGAGCTCCGCAGCAGCAATCAAGAAATTTGCGGCCTGAATCGGACCCAACATTTCCACAACTTGTTTCAACGTCCTCAGCCTTAGATCATCAGCCTTTTTCAATATCTCCACTAATTTCTCTTCCTTTCCTGCCAATGTCGAGTCGACTTGCTGCCTCACTGACTCTGTCTGAGCCACTGAGTTTTGTCTCCGCGTAGCCTCAGTAGCGAGATGGGAGAGCTCGACCATTGAAGAGTCTGCCACGGTCTCCTGGAGGGCTGCAAGGATCTCGGTCAGCGCCTTCTCCTCCTTGATGGTCTTCCTCTGTAACTCGTCGACTAGGCAGAATTGATGCGGGGACATATCCGATATTTCGTTGGGAACTATTCCCCGCATTAACTCAGCAAGTCTAGCCTCGCATTGCAACCCAGTGATGGAGTAGAGCAAGTGGAATGCCATGCTGGGCCTCCACCCGCCTACCCATAGGAAGGCGTCCTCTAAGTGAGACCGCCAAGCTGGGGTCATCATGCGGACGACATCTTTCTGCTTCATTGACCCAGACTTAACTCGGTAGTAATTTTCATAGTGACCCATGACTCGACCCACAAGGTCGCTCACTGATCCAATTGATTCGGTCTTGGCTTTAATGGCTGCAGTGAGAGCCTCTAAATCTCGGTTTTGTTCTCCAAGCCATAATTCAAAGAACCCGCTGAAGAATTCTACAGCGGATTCAGGACCAGGAATGACAGCCGAACCATTACATTTCGGAACGTATTGATGTGGAGTTATGATCATTTGTACAGACCAAAATGCTAGACCTTGTTAATGACACAAGTTGGCGTATCGAACGTTAAGCTCGTACGTATATATATATATATATATATATATATATTTGTATATATATATATATATATAGTTGGGAATGAGTTATCCAAAATACAAGTTGGCATTAATTTAGAAACCATGTATGGGAGCCATATATGTTTCACGTGCAATGTGAGGGCCCTGACTCTTAAGAGATTGCGATGACACACAATTAAACATTGTCCGGCGGTCGATTTTGGTTTTGCATGCTAAATATAAGGAAATTTCATCCGTCTTAATGTTTATAGCAGACTTAATTGAGAATCTGCCTACTTAATTATAATCGCGGCTTCTAAGGTCACCTCTATTAGATCACGTATTAGGGCATACTCTAAAGACTATTTTTAACACTAATTTTTTTACCATTAAATAAAGCATAAATTCTCATTTAAGACTTTATACTTTACTATCATGGACCTAGTACAATTTATGCTTGGTTTATATATAATTTTACATTTTAATGTATTGTTTGTAAATTTTAAATTAACGATTCATTATTTTTTACGTCGCAATCCTGTATTTTAATTTGGGGAAAAAGCTAAACATGCAAAACTAATTAAAAACTGTAAGTAATTGACATGAAAATTGTTTTAAAATGAAATTATTTTTTAAAGAAAATCTAATGATATTATTTTATAATTTTCATCTAACCACATACAAGTATATTATAGCCACAACATTTGTCCGTGCATAAGCACTCAGTTATAAATTGAACTATTTTAGGCAGAAGATTAAGAGGTTTCCTTACTCTTTTAGTAAGGAGTAGAAGATTGGTAAGAAGTGGTATTAAACTCGATTTATTATATTTATGAGCCAGCATACTTTATCTTTCGTAGATCACACTATGACCAAGGGATCAAACATTATTTTCAACAGTGGACACAATTTCAGAGAAGATAGTCATGTATACAATATTGATAAGGTAAAATTTGAATTATGTGTCAGTGGAATTGCTGAAGTTGAAGGTTACGTAGCAAATAGGGTCTAGGTTACCAATTCCCATGAATTGGTTTGGCAACCAAACGAGGCTTATGTTTATTCACGTTTGTTCGAAGTTAAGGTGGTGTCATTTTGGGTTTTCTTTCACTTGCATCTAAATCTGAGTCAGTTCAATTGAAAGAATACGTCTATAGTTTCGAGCTAATTAATTAAGTCCAAAGTCATGTGCAATTAATTATGTTACATTATGATTATGAATAGAGTTTCAAAACTCAAAACAGTTTTATGTTATCCGTGTTGAAACCCGATATTAATCGTATAATTTGGACCAATGTATACAGACAATAATCCAACACAAATCCATAGTCTTTTGTTGAAAATCACTAATTTGTCTTCTACCGCGCGCATTTGATTATGAAGCTGTCAAAATGGACAACAAATTCCACAATACAATCCGAACCCACGTACTAGGTGATGCAATTGTCCTGAGAACGAAGCAAACCGCATAGCATACGAGTCGAAAACAAGTATCAATATAATTGCCTGCTTTAATTACTCCGCAAGGGAACCGAATAAAAGGAACCACAATTCACAATGGCTGGGTTATATATTTATAAAATTAAATCTACTCCCTCCTATTTCACATAATACTCACTATTCATTGAAGGCACAAGAATTAAGGTAATGAATTAAATAAGATAAAGTATTGTGCTGATGCGATGTAATTGGAAAGAGGAAAGGTATTGTTGTGTATTATTGTGATTAAAATAAGTATTATTGTGGGATAGAGTGATTAAAATAAGATAAAATATGGGTATTGTGGGTTAGTGTTGTGAGGTGAGGTGATTAAAATAAGTATAAAACTTTATTAAATAAAAAAAGGGGAAGATATTGTGAATAGATGAAAAAGGAAAGAGGGAGGATTATGTAGAATAAGATGGAGTATTTAATATTAATAATGTTATTATATTCATGTTTATCTAGTACACATTTTACTCATCGCAATATGCAGTTGACAATTTTACCCTTCTCATTTCCCCTCCCATTTTCCCTCTCTAACCTCTCTCTAATATCAAAAAAAAAAAAACAATTCATCTCAAATTTCACATTGCGACAACTTAAGCAGCTAATGTCGTTATCGGAGTAGGGGTAGGTCGTCGCCGGCTAGGTTGTGGCCGTCTTGGTATGCATCGATGACAGTGCGTCGTTGGTTGTACTACGTTAAATGTGCATCGTTGTTGCATTAGTACGATTTGTTGCTTCGCATGTACTACAACGATTATGTTTTCATTTTTTTGTTTGTATGTACTACGTGTTGTACTACGTTATTTACGATGAGCACATTAGTTATTTACTCGACGTAGTACACGTACTACATACGTGTTTGTATGTATTATTAAACTTTTTATTTTTTATTTTTTTTATTAGTTACATTTTTCTCTTGTCGTCGTAGTTTATTTCTTTACGGTAAGAAAAATAATTTAGCGAGTAATTTTATGAAAAACAGTATACGCGAAAATTATCAAAATAATGTAACGTAATGATTAAAAGATGTACTACAAGAGGAGGAAAAATAACATAAAATAACGTAGTACACGTACGACATGTACTACTTTAAAATATTACGTCCACGGAATATGTACTATAAGCGAAATAAATAACGTAGTAACACTGAAAGCCTATTTTGTAAACGAAAAACGCATGACTACATTGAAAATTTCGAGGCAATCCGTAACCCTACTCTTATTCATCCTAACAATAAAACATGAACAAATATAAAGTTACATAATGATTAAAACATGTACTACAAGAGAAAAAAAAAATAACATAATTAAATCTCTAAGGCTATTCCGTAAAACTAATCTTCTTCATCAAAGACGATGTGCTCAGCTAGCGGTTTGGGATCATATTTCCAGCCAAGTAAACGTGAACTAATTCCTGCGCGCCAAACTGCACATGCTACATCCCTATATCTCTCCCAACTTGGGTGTAGTTGTGGTAAGGGAGAATTACAAGCAAGACGAGCCAGTACGATATGAAAAACAATTTTGTTATACAAGTTCAAATGCAAATTACACGTTGAATCTAATATAAAGTACGCATAATAACATAGCCAGTAAAAATGTTTGGCCACCAAAACAACAGTTATTAATTTTGTTGGATTCTTTGGCCAATTCTGAGAGCATTGGTTTTTTCCCATCAATGGTAAATATGTCAATAATGACCCGGTCGATGATAAATTTGTGAAGACGACATTATAAAAGGTAGCTAAGACGTAACCCAAATCTAAAGAATCCATCCACTTATCCTCAAGTGCTCCGCCCCCCCAATGTAAAAGTAAGTACGCCATTGCGTGAACTCGTTCTTCACATCCAAAAGCATTAGCATACATATGTCGATTTTTCATTAATTCACCAATCAAGTCACGTCTTACCGTTACCCATTCATTTTCATCGAAATAAACTTGATGAGCATTCGCTCGAAAGCCGCAATTGCCATCGGCAATAGGATTATACCAGTCCGTTATATAATCTATCACATTGCGCACCGCCTGAGGATGCGGAAATGGTGGCTTTGATGGATCCTGTAAAAAGTTTTAATTATATCATATAACTTATAGGTAAATAAAATTTGTTTGAAAATTTTACTAACCTCTATAGTCGATATGGATATTGTAGGTGAGTTGACCGGCTCTTCTTATCTTGGTCGTTTATATTTTGTAACACCCCGTAAATTTGAAGACCGTTATTGTACTTTAAAAGTAATATTTTAATCCATTTTAATTTAATATTAATTTGTCTGAAATAATAATAAATTGATAAATATAATTTCATTTTATTTTGGAAGAAATATAATTATTTTTAATAGTTTAGAAATGTTTAAAGGTGATTTAAACTATATTCAAACATTTTTCTTCGATAAAACCAATTTCTGATAAAAGTCGTAAAATTGGTATTTTACCATTTCGTACGGTCGTTGGGTTAACAGTTGGGGATAATAGGCATATGTGTGCTTAAACTTTTAGTAAAACCATGATTAGGAACTTTTACACTTCCGAAATCCGCATTCGACGAACGGTTCTAATTTCCGTCGAATCGAACCAAATCGAAAGCAAATGAACCCACCCATGGCCCTAGTCTTGGCCGGCCACTCCAAGCCTCAAGGGGGTCATCCCCTCACTTTCATTTTCACCAAATTCCTATTCTAACTCTCCCCTCTCTCAAACAAACACCTTCAAACACATTCATCTCCATTCTTCAAATCCTAACCCTAATTCTTCAATTAATCTTTCATTACTTCATCAAATCACACAAAGTTTATATTTCCGGAATCCTCTCATCATCCTCTATCTAGTGGTAGGCTCAAATCCAATTTCCCCCAAATTTATTTAAGACACTTTTTTTTAGGGTTTTCGATTTCTAAGCTAAATAATTCGTTTTATGTCTTAAATAGGTGAAGATTATGAAGATGAGCATGGAGATACTTATATTATTGATGATTATGCTTGATTTTGTGGATTAGCTTATCTTTCTCAAGTTATTATTTCTCTCTTTGCTAGCTAAGGTAACATTTCCGAGTTTCTCGACGATTCAATGTCACATTCTTAGTTATTTGTTGTTGTTTTTGG
>JAOWBH010177742.1:0-10232 GCA_028566215.1 Silene coronaria
ATTTATGAGTTATGCACTTTTAAAATAATTTTATTTAATTAAAAATAAAATTTAATGGTAATTAGAGGTAGCCCGGGCAAAGCCGGACACCAATACTAGTGTATTCGTAAAGCCGAATCAAACAAGATCCCACATAAATATATTCTCACTTGTATTTTGAGAGAAAATTAAAGTTGAATGATTAATTGTGAATAGTGTGTAAAAGTAAAAGTAGTAGAGTGGAGTTGAATGGAGGAAGTAATAAATTAAAAGATTATTCACTTTATTTTTTAATATTATTTATGATACTTTTCTAAATTAAATTTTAATATGCGAAACTCTAATATCACTACAAAAAAGCGTCTTCATAAATATAGATATAGATTCAAAGGTTGGAATAGTTAGGTGGAAAAAAAATATGGTAATTGAAGCGGTGGAGAAGGGAGGGTCGCACGGAGGGCTTTGAGTCTTGAGTATGGCAGGGGATAACTACTAATCTTATTAAGGCAGAGCAGAAGAAGAAGAAGAAGAAGAATGAGCAACAGAGGCGGGGGGATGTTGGGAAACCACCACCAATTACAACAACAACAGCAGCAGCAGAATAATAATAATAATAATAATAATAATAATAATAATAGTAACAAACCAGAGTGGCTACAACAATACGATTTGATTGGGAAAATAGGGGAAGGCACTTACGGTCTTGTCTTCTTAGCTCGTATCAAACCTCCTTCTCCTCATCGTGGTAAATCTATTGCTATTAAGAAATTCAAACAGTCTAAAGATGGCGACGGCATCTCCCCTACCGCTATTCGCGAAATCATGGTATTTCTCATTCTTCTATTCAATTGCCATTCTTTTTTATTTTCTGTATTAGGGTTTCATTTCTATTTATATCAATAACACTCAATCACTTGTTCAATGCTCCCACTTTTCTCATTACTCTATCAATTAGTTGAATGCTGCTGCTACTAATTTCATTGTTCAATTTGCAGTTGCTTCGAGAGATTACGCATGAGAATGTGGTTAAGCTTGTCAACGTACATATCAATTCTGTTGATATGTCCTTGTACCTTGCCTTTGATTTTGCTGAGCATGATTTATATGTGTGTGCCTTTCTTCTCTTTTCCCCTATGTCTTTGCTTAACACATTTTTTTCTTTTATAAACCACTACGTTTTCGTTCCAACTTTTGAAAATAACCTACAGGGTACCTTTAAACAACACATTGAAGTGGAAAGGGGATTAAGTTTTACATCAGCGCAGATATGAATTTTATTTGTTATAGGGCTTGTTTGGATAGAGGGATTTGGAGGGGAAGGGAAAGGGAAAGGGAGGAGAGGGGAAGAGGTGTTTTTCCCTCCTAACCTTTGTTGGAGGGTAAATACTTTGCCTTGTAGGAGGAAATGGAGGGATCTATTTCCTACCCCTCCAAATTCCTCTACCTCCATTCTGCTAACCAAACAATGGATTTCTCATCACTCCCTTTCCCTCCAAATCACTCAATCCAAACACACTCTTAGGGCTTGTTTGGATAGAGGGACTTGGAGGAAAAGGAAAATAGCAAATACGTTTGGAGGGAAACGGGGGCAAATCAAAATCTCACCACCATAGGAAATAATTGGAGGGAAATTGTATCCAAACATCTACACCTCATTCTCTTTCCCTTCCCTCTTTCCCCCTCCCTTCCCTTTCCTTGGCCTTATTGAGAATGTTTCTACTTTGTTTTCTTTCTCCCATATGACAGGAAATAATAAGATATCATAGGGACAAAGTTAATCAACCCATCAATCAGTACACTGTTAAATCACTGCTTTGGCAGCTACTAAATGGGCTAAACTATCTACACAGGTATACCTAACTACTATATTGCCTATTGCTCTATCCTACTCTTGTATTTAAATCAAGATTCTCAGTTGTCTTGACTCATTTTGCTTCAGCAATTGGATTATTCATCGAGATTTAAAGCCATCAAACATCTTGGTACCCCTCTCTATCTTGTACTACACTGTCCATTTCCGAATTCCTATTAATGCACGAGAGACTGTTACTCTTAATGCACAGCTTTTACTTTGGGGTATTGGCACTAACAAAGTATCATTTTTGTTTCGCCAACTGTGAAGGTTATGGGTGAAGGAGAAGAGCAAGGGGTCGTTAAGATTGCTGATTTTGGATTAGCTAGAATATACCAAGCTCCCTTGAAGGCACTGGCTGACAACGGGGTATTTATTTCACAGTTACCCGATTTTTACCTGTCATGTAATTTTACTGTCATCTGTGCTTTTTTACTTTTAATAAATATATATGATGCTGCCTGGCTGATAGTATCCATCTGACAAGGGCAGGATGCCTGGTCGAGCTTAATTTGGCTTGTCGAGGCATTTTTACTTTTACTAGATATTTATGAGGCTGCCTGGCTGAGTGGCTGATAGTGTCCATCTGACAAGGGAAGGATTAATGGTCGAGCTGAACTTGGCTTATCGATGTATTATTAAGTTATTTGTAGTAGACTAGTAGTTAACGAAGTAGTAGGATCTTATTGCATCGAATTAATCTTCACATTCTACTGGACAAAAAAAACCTGCAAAATATTCTCACACAAGGAGATTTTTAATTGTATTGAACAATCTGTTACTTCTAGCACACTAAAATCTGTGACGACAAACATAATTGGGTTCCTATCTATAAAAGAATAGATGGAAGTTCCTAGATACGCGAGAGAAGGGAAAAAAAAAGAAGCAAAATACTTGATTGCTGAGACACTGCAAGTAGCACTTATCACACATTTTGTTGAGGAACAAGCGGTGGGAAAATAGGCGACCTGCTGTACATGCTGTCTAGATTGGTTTGTATGACATCATTTAATGTTGAGGAACTTGAGTGAACGAAGCACAATCTCTAATTTTGGGTAATGTGCATCGATCTTTTTCTTTATTATCTAGATTTCTCCTTTTTTGGGGGAAAGGTAGCTGGGACAAAGGGATATTCATTGAGCAAGGAGTTGTGCCGAGTCTTCAATGTAATTTGGACGCATTGTGCCCTGTGTCATTTACGTTCCGTGTCCTCGGTGTTTAAGTGACAGTTAGGGACTTAGGGTTGTGGAATACATGTAGCACTCGGTTGTTAAGACTTGGGAGTTTTTTTTGCTCATTGTGGAGCTGATTTAAAGTGGTTTCTGCAACTTCATTTCTTAAGCAGCTGCTGGTGTAAGGGTCACTTATGGCGGCTCATTTCATGGCTAAACTGTCTGGATTCTGGAGTTGGTTTACTCCTTGGAGAAGAAAAATGCAGCATTTTTGGTATAACATGGCATCCGACCCCTTTTTACCCTACAATCTACAGAAGCCCTTAAGGCACTGGGGTAACGTTGTTGTTGTTGTTGGTATAATGTGGCAGAAAAATTCTCTGGCACGCTCAGGTGACCTAGTAACTTACATATGTGAACTCACTGGTGATGGCTTGTCAATAGTACTAGAAATGAGAGGGGGATTATTTTTGCAAAAAAAAAAAAAGATTGTGTTCAAATAAACTATTGTGTGACAATACTCTTGTTTGGAATTTAGAGAGGGCTGACATATATAGGAGTATTAGCTAGGAAGTAGGAATAATGTGTCAGAAAGAAGGGTCCAGTAAAAGTAGAAGAAAAAAATGTGGAAGTTGCATTGTAGTGTACTTTGCTACGGTGCCTTATCTACAAGGGGCACTTGCTACTAGTTGCTAGTGCCTCAACAAACCTTGGCTTTAGGTTAGGGCACAATATCTGAACTAAAATCTGTATTGCATTTTGTAGAAGGTGCACTACGAATTAAAACCCAGTTGTTGAGTTGACAACTGAGGATCGGTCTCTACAGAAAGCATTTTCTTTCTTAGCTTGTTTTTTTCACACTCTTTTGAAAGTGAGGAGTATGTTGCATATTGTGCTTATAAATAAAATAATGGCCTGATCTCCATTGAAATCTGAAGTACCCAGCCAAACGGCTTTTGTGGAACTCTTGGGTTAGGCACCTTGAAGGATGTCATCAATATTGTGTGATCTTATATTTTATATCCGCTGGTTTTTCTGTGTGCTGAAATGGAGATACTTTTGGTCTCATCTGATACAGCTGTAAATATGTAATACATTTATTCATACTCTGAAGTTAAATTTCAGGTTGTAGTGACAATCTGGTATCGGGCTCCTGAGTTGCTGCTTGGGGCAAAACACTACACTAGTGCTGTTGGTATCTTTTGGCTCCATTTTTTCATCTACTATGACATGTGTTGATTGATATTCTTTGGATTTTCCCTTTCTATTGTGGCCTACTCCCTCCATTTCACTCATTAGCTCCATTTTCAAAGTATGACAACTCTTTGTATAGAAAATCACTAAAGTGTCCTGACTTCCAAAGTCCTAACGCTTTTTTGCCACCCATTCGCTATGGAAAATGAGATTCTCTGCCCTAACATTTTTATCGTTGGTTTCCTTTCCCAAAACTTTGTCAAGCCTTAATGGAGGGCTAAATGAGTGAATAGATGGATTGCTCCTAAACTCCTATATTCTAAATGAGCAAATTCTACTGGCTTCCCTTGTTGAAAAGATCGTCTGATCTATATTTTTTTTTGTATCAAGATATGTGGGCTGTTGGATGCATATTTGCTGAGCTTATTACTCTGAAGCCATTATTTCAAGGTGCCGAAGTGAAAGGCACACCAAATCATTTTCAGGTATTTGGAATTTCCGAGGTTCAAAGAAAAATATGGTTTTGCTGGGAATTTGTTATGAACCCCTTTTTATTTAAATGTTGCTCATGAATAAAAATTTTATCAAAGTGGTGTGGAAGAAAACTTATTTATCGAAAAAGAATCCACTTAGGCTCGGAATTTCAAATGCTTGGCATGAAGTTATGAACAAACACGTGTGGTGTATAAATTAGAAACACATCACTTGAGGTGGCGTATTTACTTTGAAAAGGAAAAGTATTTATTGCTGTTGAATGCACAAGGAGAACAGCAAATCAACTTTTAGCTCAATTGGTTTGTGTTGCACAGTGTTAGCCTGCATAGCCAATACCTCTTCCTAGCAATTGTAGGTTGGTTGAAATTTTGTCTCATGTAAATTCCATAACAATGTAAATGAAATTTACATAAGGTGCTGCTATTAGGAACTTACTCCAATCCTTGGGTTCCCAAAGTAGAATTTCTATCACTACACTAAGAAGAATCTTGTGACTATCACATTACATGCGAATATAAGAAAAACAAAAATCTCCCAAGCGTACATGGACCTTCTATTGATAAATGAGTTTTCTTCGAAGGTTTTGCTTAATTATTATTTATTTTTGAGCATTGATTGAACAAGAGATTCATTTGTTCTAGATAGAAACAAATTTCTGAAATGAGGCTCTGTGGATGGAGCTGTTATTCGTAGCCTCCAATGTTTTTAAGTCTGTATCAGTTATCTTTCTAGTATTTCTTGTAATATGTTTCCCTGTTTCTTTCCATTGAACAGCTAGATCAACTTGACAAAATATTCAAGGTTTTAGGTAAGGCGAGCATGCTTGTATGATTCTGTTTCTTGCAAAGAAATGTTCATTAAATCCATTTCAACTTTAGGACATCCTACTGCGGATAAGTGGCCCATACTTGCAAATCTTCCACATTGGCAGCAAGATGCACAGAATATCCAAGGGCATAAATAGTGAGTTGACTATTTCGTTCTCTCTCTGTCTCATAAGACGCTTTAAGAGTGGGAATCATCCTCTTTAGCAACAGCTACTTTAGTTCACTTTATAGTCATGTATGTTACAATGTATCTGAGGATAGTTTATTCGAAACCTTCGTTAAGTAGTTTCTAACTCTTTGCATCTTACCTCTTTTGGCTCTCATGTTTCATCACAGTGACAATCCTGGACTTTATAGTATTGTCCACCTGTCTCCCAAAACTCCTGCTTATGATCTGCTCTCCAAAATGCTTGAGTATGTTAGGCTACTCTGTACTTTCTATTGTGTGGAGCAAACTTTGGTTCTAATGATTGTTTAATAGTTCAACTTACCTTGAATTTTATACAGATACGACCCTCGTAAGCGGATAACTGCTGCACAGGCACTGGAGCATGAGTAAGACTACTTACCCGAATAAGAGATTTCTACGATGGTGCCTCTTTTTTGATGATTGCAATGCTCTCATTTGAACTACTCAAATAGTGTTCTTACCAAACACAGAACTAAAATTCCTATTCAGTTTGTCTCCGTGGTTTTGACTTGTCTTTCTGAGCTTGACTGGAGATCATGTAGATGGGGCTCTGAAAATCCGAATATGATTGTTAGCAAGCAACTTATCCCTTGAGTACTAAGTAGAGTGATCCCCAGGTCAAAATAGACAATTACATTTGGACGGTGGTGTTTCTCTTTCAGATTCTATAGTTGTTTCTTCCTTAACTTTCTC
The DNA here is from genome assembly GCA_028566215.1 of Silene coronaria. Lineage (NCBI taxonomy): Eukaryota > Viridiplantae > Streptophyta > Magnoliopsida > Caryophyllales > Caryophyllaceae > Silene > Silene coronaria. The sequence goes on from JAOWBH010177742.1 coordinate 6,403, forward strand.
ATTCTCTGTGTCTGTCAGGTATTTCATGACCGAACCTCTGCCTGGTCGCAAGTATGTTTCAATAGTCATCTTGACCTTTTTTCCTTAGTTTGGGGATGTACTTACCTGTCGTATTTGAGCAAGCTTAACATCACAAAGCATTTCAAAATCTTTGCAGTGCATTTGTTCCTTCACGGCCTGAAGATAAAGCTATTAATTATCCTGCTCGTCCAGTGGATAGTAATACTCATTTTGAAGGAACAACTAGCATTCAACCTCCACAACAGGTAATGTTTGCTGTTATCTCATTTAAATGTTCTTGAATATGATGTCTAGATGATTTTGTTTCCGTCCGAAACTTTGGCGATACTGATAGGTTATACGCCTTCCAATCCATTCCAATCTACCCAATTACTTTTCTGAGGTTGAAGTTTCACATTTTTTACTGTAAATATATATATCATAATATATGAAACCTTAGTCCTTCACCGAGACCTTTTTAGGACATCTAAGACTGACCGATGCCCCGGCCAATTTGAATTAAATGGTATAATCGCTGCGAATAGTCCAACCTTTGGAGCTTGCCAGGCATTCAACCTGGGCCCAAATGAAACGTCTGAGCCAGTGGAGGCGCAGCTAAAATGACACCATTATCTACATTTGTTATAAAATAAATCTTTCATAAAATTATATCTTGGACTAAAAATAGTACGGGTAATATTTAAATGAAGAGAAATATGGTCATAGTATGGCTATAGAAACTGCAAATAAGTAAACGCATAGATGGGAATAGTTGGAGGGAGTATGAATTTGTATGCAAGGTCTTGAGATAATAGGTGAGCTTCTGGAATCTTGTATACGTACGTCATTGTGAAAATACCTTCCATATTCACTAGTACAAGATTTAAGATGGACCCCAGAGTTAGCAGTATTTGTAATGCAAGTGGTCCACTTTATTCAAGTTAGCAGAACAAAAATAGAGGGTAGTTATGGAGTCAACTAAAAACTGACCAATATTGGAGGGTATTACTAGTCGTCCACTTGCTTTAAATAGTATTTGGAAGGTAAATTTAAATCAAGCTCATGATGAAAAATGGAAGGTATTCTTTAATTTGAAGAACATTTATTTGATGAAAACGTTACTGGTTTATCTTCAAACCTTAAAAAAATCCCAAAACCTCACAGGACATGTCATTATTATGGCCATGGCGATCCATAAGATATAAAGATCTTCTGTGACCTATATTTGGAATCTTCAGGATTAGTCATGAAGTCCCATGTTATTTCAGGTTCCATCTGTAAATGCGGTTCCTGGTAACATGCAAGGCTCCCACATTGTACAGGGTCGGAATGTACCTCGACAACAAATACCTATGGTTGGCATGCAAAGAGTGCATCCTCAAGGCATGCCGGCTTATAATATCTCCTCTCAGGCTGGTATGGGTGGTGGATTGAACCCTGGCTTACCTATGCAACGAGGTGTTCCTCCGCAGGCCCATCAGCAGCCACAGGTATATAGTCATATTTTTTTTTGCTAGAGGCGGTATATGCGTTGTAGTGTGCAATATCAGCCACATTTATCTCGTGTTACTCCCATATGGGAGCAGTAGTTCTCTCAGACCTCCTGTTTCCTCCCTCCACTACCGCCATTAATCACCAATCTTCTCTTTTCTGCTTATTTTAAGCTCTATTTCTTCGGTAACTGCTTATTTCGGTAATTGTTACCCCACCCAAGCAACCCCTTAGACTGAGACCAAATTCTTATCAATGCCTACTTGAATTAATCACAAGTAACGTACTCCCTACTAAATACCATAGTGATACATGTTTGAAGCATTTTATTATACATTGGTTTAAATAGTTTATTGGGAGAGGGTTTCAAATTTTTCTCTGCTACACCTATAAAATTGATTTTGTTTCCCAAGAACTCCCCTCATGGTTTGTATTATTTTGAAGCAGTTGAGAAGAAAGGACCCTGGGATGTTACCAGGGTATCCTCCACAGCAAAAATCAAGAAGATTTTGAGGTATGTTTGCTTTAGGGTGGCCGATCATGTTGGATTGTTGGATAGTTAGCCTTGATATAGATTTTTTTGTTATTTGTCTTCGACTGCAATAATTTGAAGACACAAAATCATAATTCAGTGCCTGAAACTTTGGAATTAATTGCTTTGCGAAGTTTTCTCATCATGAAAACTCTTTAACTGCCACAGTGCCACCTTATAGGCCATGAATTTACAAATACACTTCTGAAAGACCTTTGCATAAACCCTTGTGGTAAAAACACAGTAACTTTTATCTCCTTTGAAGTTAGGAATGATAACCATTTTTCATTTACGGTAGTTTTACAATATACTAATGTGAAATCATTTTAAGGAAGTCTTGTTCATTGTGTGGGCAGATAATGCCATTTTTCATGACGTTTCTATTTGTGTACTTGGGCTGCGTGTGTTGATGCAAAACCAAGGGTGGTGGTCTGTGATCTCATGATTGCACTTGTCGAGATGTACACGGTCATGAATCTGGGGTAGCAAGCCCCTCAAGTAGGAAGCTTACTTGAACTATCTCAAATCATTGCGGACAACCAAGTGCCAGGTTACCAGCTAGGCAGCCAGTTATAATTGCTTTGTATAGGATAGGCTCTCGAGTCTCGACACTAACCACTTATTTGTATCACTATACAGAATAACCTCAATTGTTCTGTAATTAATGCTGATTCTCTCGGTTTGTTGGTCCAGTTGTAACTTTTCACACAAAAATTGTGTGTTTTCACTTGTTTAATTTAAAATATTTCATAGACAGGGGCCACGTTTCGACCTCTAACCTTTTGTCCTTCTCCAAACCTATTACTGAACATGGACAATTGAATAATTCTTCTTAAATAGGTGGACCGGTTGAGGGCGTGGGCTAAATTGGGATTTGGCAGTCCTAAACAAGCCCCGCATGTAAATTTATTTGTGAGCTGTTAGGGACCGTCGTAATGTTGACTCTGTAGGGATCGTCAACACTTTTAGCATTGTGGACAACTCCATCCCTCCCAAAAAACCTACCTCTGAACTCTAGTCTCTTCTCTCCCAACTTTAGTAAAAATGGGAAAAATTACACAACGTTAAACAATTCATTCAAGCTAATCTAAACATCAAAATTTATAATGAAACATTCAACAAATTTATGTATCAATGGTATAATTCAAACGCGTGTAATAAATAATACTCTGCATTTTTTTAGAAAGGAAAAAGAAACTGAATTTTGGGCCACATGTGGGAGGTTCAAATCCAAGACTAGCCTCGAATGCGTATCTTTCAAGTCAAGGCAGTGAAGAGATATAAGTACGGTATATAACTAATATAACTCTCCTAGTCTCCTCGTCTTATAGCATAGGACGAGCCCAAATAAAAAAGAGTCCAATTTCTTAAATTAGAATTGCCAAATAGGAGAAATAGATGCAAAATAAATGGCAGTTTATTGCATAAAAAGGAAAACAGTTACACTACAAAGTAACTACCTACCTATAAACATGTTTCGACATTTTTTCATAATGCATTGTAGCAATTGAACGTTTCCGATTTGTCAAATGCGAATTGTTGTATAACTTGTTTTTGTGATGCAACATATATGTTATTTGAAAACGGGATCTTAGTTAATAAATTAAATTAGACTGATTTGTTCTTAAATTATAGAGTTTTTATGGTGTAAACGGTTACTCAAAGTTACAAGTTATGATTTCATTTGTCATCTTATAGCCAAGGGTTTTTACATCATAACAATAGGTTTTAACTGAAGGAGTTAGTTTGCCCATATGTCCGGAATATTGTATAACTGATTAATCCTATGTGGTTACGATGTTCTGCT
>JAOWBH010177753.1:0-10232 GCA_028566215.1 Silene coronaria
AATTTACAAAGTGATATTAATGATAAAATAATGTTTGATTAAAAAGCAAATTGAGGTTGGTCATGAACTTGTTTGATTAGGTGTATAGTAAAATGCGAAATGTAACGGAAGATCATATTTTCTCTTGTCACATGATTCTTAATTGTATTTCAATCAAACGCACACTAAATACAAAATATTGTTAAAAATAGATAAGCAAGAAACCGAGAACATAAAGAATTTTCAAAATGAGAACTATGATGGAATACAATGAGAAATTGAATAATATTCATATGCATGAGGCCCTTTAAACATTAAGTATTCTTTTTAAATTGATTGAGGTTTATTGAAGGATATTATTGCATTCTCATTAAATAGGAGATCAAGACGTAGAGAGATTGAAGGGTAGTCATCAATGAATTAAGTATTCTTTTTAAATTGATTGGTGTTTATTGAAAGACATTATTGCATTCTCATTAAATAAGAGATCAAGAGGTAGAGAGATTGAAGGGCAATCATCAATGAATGAAATGCTAAAGGTATGAAGGAAATATTAAATTATTTTTTATGCATTAATACAATCATTAGATTAGATATTAGGTGTAAATGTTAATTTAACAAGGGATTGAATATTGAGTATGAATGTAACAACATGACATTTTTAGGTTGTGAGACGATGCCACATGGCATTCAAAGATGTGCTCAGTTAAGCTTTTTATGTTATTATATAGAAGTGTGACAAAAAGACAACGGTTATGAGAAGAACCGTTGTAAAAAGTGTGATGAAAGACAACGGTTACGGGAAGAACGGATTGTAAAAAGTGTGACACAAAATTTATCTCCAATATGTTCCTTTTATGCTTAGTTAAACCCCTTCGACTCAACTATTCATAATAATCCTTCGACACCCAAACCCTCTTTCTTGTAACCCCTCCCTCTCGGGCGCCGCCGTCATTAGATAAATTTTACATAAACCTTACATCACAAACTCTCACCTACTTTTCATGGATCTCGTTCTTTTATAAATTATTAATGATGGGTGGGTATTTACAATGAATCTTATTCTAGAAGGTTTAATTTGGTGGATGTATAACTTTGTTTAACAAGTGCTAGAAGCCATTATACGGTATATTTATTTTATAAGTAGACGCATACTGCTACATGCAAATGTGGAATTTTTGAAACCTCTTGTTTGTTATTGTTGTCACTCCTTTGGTGACAACATGTTTATTATCCATATGTTAGATTATAAGTTCTTTTTTATTTGATTTCATGGTTTGTTATGTATCTTTATGCTATTTTCCGAAGGTACGTGTTAACTTGTTGGTTTATACTAGTAGCAAGTGTAATACTGTGTATTTTTGTAGCTTGGAGCTCGACCGAGTAGAGCTCACTCGGCCGAGTAGTGGGGTGCTCAGTCGAGTGGGGCTAACTCGACCGAGTATTTTGGTTGGTTGTGTTTGGGAAGCATTCTAGAGTCAAGCAACTCGGACGAGTACATTAGTACTCGACCGAGTACGACTTATTCGGCCGAGTGCGCGTTTTGAATTCAGAAATCAAGGGTTATTAGGGGAGGACATAAATATAATATTCTGTCATTTCATTCATAACATTCATTTTAACCCTCATTTCTCCCCTAATCACTCAAAATCGTCATTAGCATAGTGCCTCTGTTCGAATTGTGGATTCTCCGTCGCGCTCTTACCTTTGCATTGTAAGTCTCCACAGATTACTTTTCGTAATTATGGTTTAACCCTAATCTGTTTTGGAGGAAATGGGGTATGGTATTTGTTGTAATGGTGTTGTATGTTCATTATAGGTGACGTCTTCGTAGAAGAGCGCTTCTAGCTTGCTTATAATTGTTGCTTGCGGTCTTTGCTTTGAGGTAGGGTTTCCCTACTCAGTCTATGATGTTTAATATGTGATTTGTTACTGTTGATATTGTTGTTGGTAATGTTGATATTGTTGATGGTGTTGTTATTGTTGTGACGGTGGATGGTGGTGGTGATGAGTTGAAGTGATTTTGATTTGTGAGTCATTGGGAGACGGTCTCACCTCCGAGTTTCGCCCCTCGTGACTCTCATCACGGAAGGAGATGTGCACATTAATGATTCTGGGTTCGCTCGTGCGTCGAGCGGGGCTTAGGTGGGATAGGCTGCAGTCCCCCATTGGCGCTGTGATTACCTGTTGCGATGGGTAATCCAATTGAAGGGCGGTTGTGGAGTTGGTGGATGATGATGAGGTTTTTTGCATTTTACATTGATGGCATCATGTTGTTGTTGTATTTAGTACTGACCCTTGATCGTTGTGTTCTCATTGTGATCCATTCGATGTTGACGAATGGTGAGCCGTTATTGACAGGTGATTACGATTGAGCTAGCATGGGGTGCATCGGGGATGATCACGAGTCTTTACTATTAGCTTCCGCTGAATTATTAGACATTTTGCTATTTATCTGTCATTTTGGTATTTGGATTATTTCAGTTTTAATCGACTAAACTTTTATCTATTTAAGATGTTCTTTGATTGTTTATTTGATATGTACTACCTCGGGCAACCGAGGCTGTGGCACTCCACTTGCTAGAGAAGGTCTTATCAAAGGCTCTTTAGTAGGCAAGGTGTTACACTACGCGACTCTGGTATACCGCTAACTTCCGGGTCATTGGCTTCATATTTTGTAATAACAGATTGAATATATGCATGGACATGACTTGCATGTGGAGATAAGGTTGGAAGAGTACAACTCAACATATCTCTCGCTGCAGCCAAGTTACGAGCAATAGGCCGACGAGGGTATGAAGATGATGATGATGATGAGGCTTGGTTGACAAGTCGGACTACTTCACATCTCTTACTCCAATAATTTCGTTGATGTTCAAGGGATGCTTTGATTAATGGGTGTTGATCGGTGGGAAGCCTGGCGAGAACCTTGTCATCATCTGCAATCGTTTGTGTAAGCCATTCTTCGTTGATAAAATTAGGGTTCTTTGCCATGTTGTTTCAAATTTGTGTAATGAGTATGAAGTATTGTGATTTGATTAATGGATGTTAATAAAGGATGCTTAAACATTTATAGTCACATTTATAATTTTTTTCAAAACCGTTGGTAATTCCTAAACATCGAAACTATTCATACAGTATTTAAATTCCTAATTGATTAAATAATTAACTAATTAATGTAATAGTTGACTTATTAACAAATATTTAAAACCTAATTTGAAATAAATAATTATAAAATAAAATATACTACCACGCATATTCAAGAAAACACATAAAAAGAAATTAAAAGACGCGCGATTTCAACAACATTAATTAGAATAATAATAATAATTAATCAACATAATCATCTTCTAATTCCCCTGCGATTGAGATAAATATTGGGAATTCAATATGTGGATTATTAGGAAGCACTTGTTCCGCCTCCCATGAACGAGGCACAGTGTCAATATAGTGTCGATATGTTCTTAATAGATTAATTTCACTATCGGTTGCAATCCATAAATATTGCGCTTGTAACCCATCATTCGTATAATAATTTTTATTCCCAGCATCATGATCCTCGTATCTTTCTTGGAGTTTTATCGCTTGACTATAAGAGTCATGCTTTTTCCCATGACTTTCGAACTCAATAATTGTGTACCCAAGAAAACCACCTTTAGCCCAACCTAGATGGACCCTTTTAACGTTTGTATAACCACCTTGACGAAGCATATCTCTCATCCAAGTAAAACTTCTCGAAAAAGACTTACCATTGTCATCATATTTGATTGGAAGGTTGTGTATAATACAGGAATAGGATGGACTTAGCGGGTATTTGATTATGATTCGACGGGTGTAGAAGAAGACGACGAAATGGTGATCGAAGTGTAATATTTTTAATTAAATTATAGGCTATAATTAATTGAACTTTGAATTAGTGGATTGGTTAATTGATCACATTATAAGTGATATTTATAGGAAAATATGTATGCATGTGTGAATATAATAAGGGACGGATGGATAGTAATAATGGTCAAACAAAACAATGCATGCAACGATTCATTATTTATCATACATGCATTGGTTGAATATTAAACATCGAAAAAAAATTGTCAACGGCTATACTTAACACGTAAATGATAAATAACAACGGGTACAAAGGAACCGTTCTTTCATAATTGAAATATAATAACGGTTACAAAAACCCGTTTTTAAAATATAACAACGGGTACCACAAACCGTTGCTAGTGCACATTTAGTAACGGTTTTTAAAAAGCCGTGTTCTTAGCTTAGTAATGGTTATTTAACAACCGTTGATAAGAGCGTTTCTATAAAGGACTTTACGGAAACCGTTAAAGGTTTTTGATAACGGTTCGTTGCATCAATGTTGTAAACACATATTTACAACGGTTTTAGACGTAAACCGTTATTATTATTAGCGCGCTCCAGGTTTCAACCAATATTTGGGCAACGGTGTTCTAAGTGCCGTTATTATATGCATTAAACCGCTGTGCTACGCTCGTTATTGATGGCCAGATTTGGCATAGTGAATCAACAACCACAACATCTCCAAAATATACCTCATCGTTTTCAACATACAAGCTCATCCTTCTCATAATAAATGAAAAAGAAATGGAAGGGATAAGAGATTAGAGCGATCATACCAAACGGTCTTCATTTCTCTTTCTGGTGTCTCGAATGAGGAGATATGCCCCATGTGAAAAGAGTAACAAACACACAACGTATATACAATTCTACACTACAAAGTAAATAACATATTTTTGGGTTTTTTGAATTTTCAGGAATTTTTCATTTTTGTAAAAGAAAATACATGTTTTTGGGTTTTTAAAAGTTTTTCAAATTTTTATGAGTTTTTAAATATGCAAATTTTTATGGGTTTTTGATTTTTATGAAAGAAATACGTAAAAGGAAACATGTTTTGCAATTTTGAGAATTTTTCAAATTTTTATGAATTTTGAATTTTATAAAAGAAATAACATGTTTTTGGATTTTCGAAAATTTTTCAAATTTTTGTAAAGATTTTGGGTTTACATTTCCCATCCCCACACATAGAAAGTACATTGTCCTCAATGTACACAATGGGAACGAGAAATCAATGCATGAATGCAAAATGAATGCATGATTTATCTAAGTGTGATTGCATGAACTAATCTAAATGCAAAGTTAACAACTAATTTAGTCTATAATGATGCATGTTTTCGATTAAATAGAGAGCTAATTATAATTAACTCGGGTCACTTATGATTTAACCTCACCAAACTGAACAAAACATAAGTACTAATGTAAAATGTTGGAGGTTAACCCATTAGAGAACATGCATGAATGCAAAGTGCTTTATTCTAAACTAAATGATGCATGCTCTTTATTAGGTAGAGAGCTAATTAAGATTAACTCGGATAATATTAGGTGAACTTTTATCTCCCCAAACCACTTAAAAATGTCATTTATAATGTAAAAACGAGAGATTAAAAGTCACCCAACAGAATGCAAACATGAATGATAACATGATAGGAAAGACGGAGAGAAGAAAACATACATGTGTTCATGGAAAATGTCATAAAATGAAGGGAAAATGGCTTCAAAATAAGCTTGGAAACTTTGGATTGAAAAATCGGCGCCATTTGCTCATCCGTACTCCAAATCAGGCGATTCAAGTGCCAAAACCGCTTGATTTTTCGACACTGTTCAACCTGCCAAAGTTTCTGGCAATCTAAGGGCCGTATCGAGAGAGTTCCTCTTCATCTCGGGCGAGAATGCGCTGTCTCGGGTGAGACAGGCTCTGTCTCGTGCGAGATGTGCCCCAGAACCAAAATTTTCAATTTTCATAGGCCATGCCGGGCGAGTTGTTGGGCAGAGACTTTCCTTCTTGTTTTCTTCAACCAAACTCGTGGGGGACACCACATTTAGCCTTAGATGCTCTTCTAACCTCCACACACTTCAATTTCGCCCTCGATACAACATCAAAACACATGTGAGAGTCCTCTTCCTCATATCTCTCATGCAAATTACATCAAATGAATATGTACAAAGTGGTGGTTACTCGGAGGACTCCACCAAACTCACTTCTTGGTTCCATCCTCTTTATATTTGTCCATGTTGCTTAACGGTCTTAAAAACCGGTCAAAGGATTGAACATAATCTTCAAACAAGCATATATAAAACCATGACCCCTTCATTACAAGGTAAAACAACTTCCAAATTCAACGACTTCCAAATCCAATGATTCTTGTTAAAGGTTCTTCTATCCCTCTTAGCACTAGCTCTTGGGCCTTATTCTTAATTCGACCCTTTCATCTTGAAATGTTTGCTAAGAGGTAGGGGGAGCGGCATCTCATGAACATCCTATGGGGGATAAAGCTCCTCATTGTTAAGGTAAGGGGATTGCTGAATAAGAGAAGAGGTCAACTTTTCGCCATAAAAGCCACTCATGACTTCTTTTTTGTCATTTTCTTCATGACCCTCCTTAGAACTCAAACCATTTCCAAAGTAGAGAGATTCTATTTCTTCCAAACTATGGTCAAAGGTGCCAACATCATAGTTTTCCTCTTGGCTTCTCAATTCTCCGAAGATAGCAAGTTCAAATTCATCAACCTCCATTTTCCAATGGTTACCAACACTCTCACTTATATCATTAGTGCACATATCATCCACATGATTCATAGAATAAGAGTGTGGTGGGAGCTCTTCCTCATCATCATCATAAGCATCCTAAATAGGAGGAGTAAAGATAGATGGTGAGCTAGATGAATGAGGCAATTTGGACATATATGTTGTCTCATAAATGGCCTCAAGCTCATCCGCATTGTTGCTATCCTTTCCAATTATATCAAGGTGCTTATATCACAAGAAATGCCAAAGGCCTCACAAGGGTTTTCCAACTCATTCTCCCTTGAAGTGACCTCTTCAAAATGGGAGAGTTCATTCACAACCTTTAACAAACCATCTTCTAACGCATCATCTTCACTTGGTACACCACCAATGATAAACTCCTCATCTTCATCATCACTGTCATCCTCAATAACACCATCTTCCCAATGAGGAAAAGGTGTTCCTCTTGTAGCAATTGATGGTGTGTGGGAATAGGCAAATGGGAATGCCGCACTCTCATCCATCTCATTACTTTCCTCTTCTTCAATACACTATTGGTCGGCTTCCAATTGGGCCAATTGAATTCCTAGCCTTTTCCTATGGACCAAAATATTGATTAGTACCTATCTCTTGTTTGACTTTTCTCTTGCATTTGCTTCAAAAAGTCTTGTTCACTCTTTAACATTTTAAGGATAATGTTTTATATATCAAGGCTAGGGGTGCTTTGTTGAAGAGGGATACAAGGTGGAGGGTGATTGTAGAATTGTTTTGTAATGGTTGTTGTTGCGGATTTTGGATGTGGGGGATTTTGTATGAGAAGTTTGTGGGGGAATTTGGGCTTTCATTGTACAAATTGTAAGGTGGGAGTGTGTTTTCTTGCTCAAGAAACCCTCTACCTTCACATAAATCATAGCCATTCACTACATTTTGCCCATATACTCCTTGTTGGGAGCCTTGCGCCAACATCATTGCTTATACAAAGAAATAACTAAAAACAAGAAAAATACACAAAAACGGTAAGAACATCCTTGTGGAAGCAAGTTCCGCAAGGCAAGAAGCACAATTAAAATTGACAAACCAACAATAACTTAAACACATAACACCTTCCCCGGCAACGACGCCATTTTGGTGCGTCGTTAACTCACCAAACACATTTATAAGCATAACAAACTAGCATAGCAAGTAAGTCAAGGTCGATACATGGGACGGTGTGCTTTGGGTTCTAAGTCTGTCTATCCTAATCATGCTAGTGTCACAATTGTAATTTGGTTTGTAAAATAAGCTAAGAAATGGAACAAACAACAAGAATAAGAATGTAAAAAATCAAAAGAAAGCAACTTGGGTGTTGTGGGTTCATAGGGGGGATCAAAGAAGTCTACACATATGAGTCTAAATTGAGTTAAGATTGTAGTCGGACTATGGACCAAGTCTCTCGATCTAATAGTCCTTGCTACCCATCCAACATACCAAGATAGCACATGGTCTAACACACCTAAGACTCTCGATCTTATAGGAGTGTGGAACAAATAGAGAATCATGCAAGTTGGCCAAACAAACATTTCATCAAACATCTTATGTGCACTAGTTGAAATCACAACTTTTAATCAATTTATAAGACTCACTAAGCATGGATCTACCCTCTAATCATCCCCCTAATCTCCCACTAACCCTAGCTAAGAGACTACTCAACAATTATCATGATGAACATAACAACAACAATAACAACAATGTAATTCAAACTAAACATGATGATAAGAAAAGTAAATAAAAAAACATAATGAAAGATGAACAATAAACAAGAGAGAGATTGAGAAATATACCAACTAATCAAACAATAAAGGAGATGAACATAAATAAAGAGGAATCATTGAATAAAGGTGAAGACTTGTCACAAATCTTCAAGTATAAACCCAAAAGATTTAAGACTAAGTTAATTAACAAGTAATGTAAGATTAATTATTGAAGGATTAATGTAAATTAAGGAAAGATTAAAGACTAATCTAAGAGAGTTTTCTACTATAATCTTGATGGAGGCTAATCTAAGACATAATAGTGAAATCCCCAATTTTATTTCAAAGAGGGATATTTATACTAATACAATTAGGTTAAGTTAGGTTAAGGAGGAGATTAGAAGGAAGGCGGAAATTAAAAGCGGAACTCGACCTTGGCTATGGTGGTCTTGGGCGGGATTAGGTTGTTTCGGTCGAGACTCGGACCTTTTTGTGCCAAATCTCGGACATAGCAGAGGTGGTCTCAGACGAGATTTTGGTCAGCAACATCTTTCCTTCGCTTCTTCTTCTTAAACCTTCTTTATTGACTACGGCTTTCGGTCTTGTCCGTCTCCTTTCGTCTAATATGCACGAGTCATCATTTGGCTACCAAAATGTGCATAAAATACGGGAACTCCGCCTCATTTGGCTCCTTTCCTACAAATCATATAAAATTAGCTAAAAATGTAAATAGGAAGCTTTTACCCATAAAACCAACTATAGACGAGACGAAAAGCATACAACATAAGACTACTTAGGGAGTATAAAACTCGTAAATTAGAACCACATCAAATATCCCAAAACCGAACCTTTGCTCATCCTCTAGTAAAGAGTTGAACAAGACAATGACCTTTATTTAAACTACTCCTAATAGCATATCCAATTAAAGGAAATTGGCGGCCTTTAACTCACAATGAAGTATCTATGAGGTAAGATACCTTCTTGCAAGACAAGTGGGGTCTTGCCAAAACTTCGATGTAACCTAGAAATAAACACATAAACACGGAATAGAATGCATCTACAAAAGAATAGCTACTTCTCTCATCAAAGAGAGGAATCAAGTAAGAGAGAACTAATATAAGTGTATATACTTCAATACAGTCACTAATTCTATAGATTACTAGGTCTAAGAGTATGTAACCGAATAACCTCTAAATGGTGTCAGAATAGTAAGCCTTTCATCCACATTTGTTAAAATACGTCGTCAAAGGCGATCAAATGAAAATGGAGTGAGAGACCTCGTGACGTTAAAAGACAATGTAGGTTTGTGTTGCATTCCTCTTCTCAACTAGATTAGAAGAAGGGTCATCCCTCCTTGCCAAGCAACTATAAAGAGTTAAACCATCTAAAATGTAAGGAAGACCCTTTATTTGTGAATTCTTATTTGACTTGTTTTTGGTTTGTTTGCTTGGTTGTTTCTCGACAACTTTGATTTGGCATTTGATAACATAATGTGTTTAGCAAAGGGTATGCGGTGGATACCACCAATAAGCAAATCCTCGCCGTAGTGACTCGAGAGCGACCTCATATGTAATAAGGGTACTCTAGAAAAGTATAGATGTCTCATTTTGCACTTCCCAAGCTAGATTAAGGCAACATATTCGGCAATCAAGTTTTGATTTGATTTTTGGTTTTTGTTTGGTTTTTTTATTTGAAATTGAATTCATTTTTATTTATGTACGAGTTTTTTTTTCTGTGGCATTTGTAGAGCATGAGATGGCATGAAGTAATGGTGGTAGTTGCATGGCTCGGAGGTCACCTAGGAATACACAGCAACCAAGGAATTATCACATCATCGGTGGTGAACTAATGGTCAAAATCGCAAACCCTTGATTAAGCTTTAGCAAATGGGTCAAAAGACACTAGTAGGACACTATCTAGGGTCTGTCTCTTATA
>JAOWBH010177764.1:0-10230 GCA_028566215.1 Silene coronaria
ACATAGAACTCACCTCCTTTGAAAGATCGTTCATCTCACTTTTAATGTTAAAAAAAAGAGTAGTTTGATAAGCCATCTCCGACTCATTAGAATTATTACCCAAATATTTAAGAAGCTCCCACCTCTCATCATATGGCATAATATTGAACATAACATTACAATTTTGCTCAATCATATCCCTAACCTCAACAAAGACACCATCATAGATCATATGACAAAATTCCCTTATTTCAACATCACAATCACATTGATAAATGTAATACTCAAGTTTATTCCAATAAACATGCAATGATTCATTTTGAAATTGTGGAAAGTAGAATATTGTCATCCTATTTTTTTTTTTTTGAAACTTTTTCGATTTTGCAATTTTTTTTTATTTTTTTTTAAAAGCAATAAAAACTAGTCCTAAACTAACTAAAACCAATAACAATCCAATACACCGTCCCCGACAACGGCGCCATTTTGATAGCGAGGTTCTCGCCCCCTCACTACCAAACAAAATTTATAAAACTCTTCACCAAACAATGTAGTAGGGTAAGGAGGTCGATCCACAGAGATGGTTAGGATTGTCGTATATCGGTTTCAGTTGGTCTAGTCTAGTCAATCAAATAGAGAGGTTTGAATAATCTAAAAACATCTAAACTAGTAAAATCAATAAACAAGTAAAATGAAACAAATAACTAATTAAGAAAGTTAGGGGGAGTTAGGGATTCGGGTCAATCGCTAGCTCCTAAGACGGACTAAACTATCCAAACCCATAAAAGAGGTAACAAGAAAAAGAGTGAGACGGTCTTTCAACTCAAGCTAACCCAACCAACCATTGGCCTAATTTCCTAGGCCAAGAAGGTCATTTAAAATAAGGTGTTGACCACGAAATTTCTTACTCGGTCAAATTTACAACTACTCGGGTCGAATCGTCACCCTAACCAAATAATTTCACCAAACCCTTGAAAGATTAGTTCTAGGTCTCTAAAATGGTAAACATGGAAGTATAATCGTCTAATGGCGGAGCTAACTCAAGAACCTTAATCCCTTTCCCTCTAATCAAAGACTACTCACTAAACATGGCATAAACTAAACTAAATAAATTACTCACTAATAATATCAACATGAAATAAACATAATTAAACTAACAAAGATTCAAACTTTAAACTATTAAACATTAAAACTATCTAAATAACAATAAATAAAAGAAAATAATAAATAGAGAGAAAGATGAGAAAATAATACCATAAAAGAGGAAAATTGGATTAAAGGAGTAGATCTAATTCTTGACTACAAAGAGATTGAAGCTTGAAACCCGATTAACAAACTAATTAATTTCTAATTAAACTAATAAAAGAGATGAGTTTTCTAATTTTCTAATCTAACTACTCCTAAAAATATCCTACCTAAAAGTTGTGTATGAATATTGGGGTGGTGTAAAATAGGGTCTCCTACTGCCTTCTGTTTTCTTTCTTTTTACACTCCCAACACAAAATATAAAAAGACAATATTGCCCCTCACTTAAACTACACAAAAGGAGTAATTGTCAAGGGTCCAACCGTCTTTTTCTCCTTCCTTCTTATGATTTCTTCAAAACTTGGGTCAACAAATCAATTGAGTTGACTCAAGACAATATACTCAGTACTCAACACGCACAACTCCGTCTTCATCAACGAAGAACTCGGCCACATCAGACTCGGGTTTCGAAACGGAGCAGGGGTTGCTCTGGGCTGCTGTTCGTGCTAACGGAGGTCTGATGGACTGTGGGAGCTCGGAGACGGGTTTCGGTTCTGAGCACTAATTGAAGATGGAGATGTGGTGTGTAGTGGTCAGTGGAGAATTTGACAATGGAATTGGTTTTGGTTGGCTGTGAGTTGGTGGTTGAAATGGGTTCAGGCTCGTTGTGTCAATGTCGTCGCATCGGGTTGAGCAAAGGGGAGCTCATGGTGGTTCTGGTCGGGATTGGCTGGAGTCGGTGTCGTCACTGCTGCTGCTGGTTGCTAGGTGTTGTCGAGCAGGTACACGGCTGGTTGCTGGTTCGTTGTAGCGAGCACTGTGGTCGAATATGGTGGGCTCGGATTAAGATTCCGAGGTTGAGCCATTGGCATTTCTGGGCTACTGCTGTTGCGTTCACGTTTCGTACTCGGTTTCGGTTCCGAGCTGAAGAACATGATGCACTGAGATGATGGTGAGCTGAATTCGGCTTGAGCCTGGTTGTTGTCGATTTTGTGGGCTGTTGTCAGTTGCTTGCAGTTGTTGTTGTTGTTGACGGAATGAAGGCGAAGATGGAGATGAGCCCAAGTCGTGGTGGGTAAATGTCGCATTCGTATTTCGCTCGAGTTTCGGGACCGAGAGCTATTGCTTGTGTTTGTCTGTTAATTCCGTCCGAAGGCAAGAGTAAATAGCAAGAGTATGGCACATGGGCAGTACACAACACTTGAAATTGGCCCAAGTCAAGATTTGACCTTGCGACTTTTGATTAATGTAGGACTTCGTATTGACCCGTGTCGCTCCTTTGCCTCGCGAATTCCGTCTTCTTTCACGATCTTGTACCTACAAAGTGAAACTAACAAGAGTAGTGCCAAATTCCGACAAATAACATTTATTCGCCATAATATTAATAAAACTAATAACTTATAATTAAATTAGTAAAATGAGCTATAAAACAATTAACACGCACAAAATCGAGTCTAATTTAAGATAAAAGTATGGCTAAAATGCTACCAAAATATTACTCATCAACGACACTTAGAAGGGATGGATTTAACAGTACGTAGCCCCTTAGACAACAACCGGTTAAGAGAAGCAACGGTAAAACCCATATCAGGGGCCCCCACAACTCCAGAAGAAAGTGAAATAATGGGGTCAGATGGTCTGGGAATATCATAAAGGACAAAACGAACAACACCTTCACCACAATTAGGCGCCGCAACAAAAGATCCCCGAGCATGCCGACACCTAGCACTATGAGTATGAGTTTTAAAACAAACCCCGCATAATCAAATAACCATACGCCGAAATGTAGTCTCAGCTGCCTGGAAGACAGATAAAGAAGAAAGAGACTGGCGTGTGATTGCCAGAGCATCCCCAGTACAGTGCCGATCACGGAGGTGAGCGATCATGGCTGTTTTAGCGAGACCATTGCCACCACCAGTCCGGCACCCATAAAGACCTGCCAAAGGACAATCGAACCGTACAATATCGGGCTTGACGGAAAAAACCACGAATAACCAAAAGAAAAACAAAAGGAAAGGCTTACATCATCGATGATGTCACCATATGCAAAACACCAACCAACACAAAACCTAAACAACAAACGCCAAACCGACGGCTGACAATCGCACCAAAGGCTCGAACCCGACCAACAACAACCACGGAAAACCCAGCCAATGATAAAGGTAGGGCAACCAACCACCACGCAAAAACAAAGCGGAACAAAATGCAGGAAATCGAAACCGATAAAGAAAAGAACTAATTTCGGCAACAAACCTGACCGTGGAAGGGCAGGTCACCGGCCACTGACAAACCGGAAATAGCTACTCGTCGCCGCAAACCTTTCTCTAGCAAGGGCAGGTAGGGCAGAAATCCCACGCTGGAAAACAAATAAAAAAACGAACCGAAAACCCGCAATACGCAAGCCCTGTGAATAACACAATTTCGAAGATAACGACATGCCAAACGACTGGCAAGGAGAAGATAGCCGGCTAGTATAAGGGTCGTCGATGTGAGGGAATGACGGCAAGGCAAGCGGATCAGACAAACAATAAAAAAACGAACCCTAAATGAAAACCCTAATAATGGACACCTCTAAGCACGCATGACAGTGAATCAAACAACCACCACAAGGGCGTCAGACCGGCGACTTGAGCCTGTGCTGGTGACAGGCGATGGCAGATGCGACGGGCAGCCGCACTTCCTAACCTCTCTCTTGCAAATCGCCTCCCTCTCCTCTCTCAAAAATTATTATTATTATTATTATTATTATTATTATTATTATTATTATTATTATTATTATTATTATTATTATAATAAGAATAATAATAAGAATAATAAGAATAATAAGAATAAGAATAATATCAGTAATAATAATAATAATAATTATAATAATAATAATAATAATAATAATAATATTAATATTAACAACAACAACAACAACAACAACAACAACAACAATAATAATAATAATAAGATTTAGGATCATATGAGAATGAAATAAGGGTGACAACAGTGAAAACGTCTGCCAGCCATTAGATCTAAGTCAAGCGCATCTAATCTAACGGCTCTAAACACGCGCGGAACTCATATTCCTTCTATACTCTTCCTCTCTCTCTAAACTCTTCTTCGCTCTGTCTAAACTACTGTTCCTCGCTCTCTCTAAACTGTCGCGGTTACTGTTGCACTTCCTCTTTCCTTTTTTGATCATGAAGGTATACAATTTTTGCTAAAATCTTTTCGATTTTCTTCAAAATTTGTACAGTTCAATTCGTCTAACTCTGTTTAATTTTTTTTTATGTTCATTTTGTCCTATTATTCAATTTCTCTTTCTAATTTCATCATGTACACTTTTGTTGTCTTCAATTTATGGTATTTTCTTCGGAATTTGTCCACTTCGTTTCGCGCAAGTCTGATTTCTCCACAATTAATGTTTTTTAAAATGTTCATTACCTTGATTACCATTTTGAGTATATCGATTTAGATTCTCGCCATTTTAATTGACCTAATTCGCTTTTTTTTGTTTGCATGTTGACATAATTACTCCCAATTTTCGTTATTTCCGCATTACGTAACTTATTAAGATTTACAAGTTCTTTGTTAAGCAAATTGTATAGGATGTACATTCTTGCTAAACATGTATTGCCTGTAATCAACTGTGGATTATGTGTTACTAAACATTAACATTGTTGATGTGTACCACTTTTTGTATTTTTAGAATGTATATTTGTTCCCTTGAGTATGTACATTATAATTGTGCAGTACGTACATTATGTTGGATCTTCTAAGAATGTACATTTGTTCGCCTGAGTATGTACATAACAATTGTACAATATGTACAATCTTGCCAACATGTGTTGGGGTTTTCTAAGAATGTACATTTGTTCCCTTGACTATGTACATTACAATTGTACAGCATGTACATTGTTGCCAAACTTGTATTGCCTGTAATCAATTGTGGATAATGTATTATTAAACATTAACATTGTATTGAATGCCCATTAACCCTGATTTAACATTTAACATTGTTGATGTGTACCACTTTTGATCTTTTAAGTGTGTACATTTGATCCCTTGAGCGTATACATTATAATTGGACAAGATGTACATTTATGTTAAACCTGTGTTGAGGTCTTTTAAGAATGTACATTTGATCCCTTGAGTATGTACATTCAAATTGTATAGGATGTACATCTCATTACCCTGAACTAAATGTTGTAACTGATATTCTTAATATGCATTTGAAGCTCAAAAGCAATCTTCCAAATGCTACACACCGTACTTCTCCAAGGTTGAACAACCTTCATCCTACTCCACAGCTTCCATCTCCAAACTTCCCTCGAATTACCACCCGGATGTCACCGAAGACATTTGTTGATGTCCTTGAACACATTGATTATAATCAATGGCTAGCATTAGGAGAAATATAGTTCTCGGGATTATTCTGGTTGAGGGTTACTAGACTGCCCCTAGGTCTAGGTTACTGGCTAATTGATAACTACAACCCATATTCTGACACCATCATCCTTCCTGATAAGCAACGACTTCATCTGTCTGCATCATGCATCCATGATGCTGTCGGACTCCCAGGTGGACCAAACCTTGTTTTACTTACATGTTCTGGTGAAGAATATGAAGAGTGTGACACATTTTATGCGCAATGGAGAACTCAATTTGGTTTTGATATTGGCCAAGTAGATATAAAGACCCTTGCAGATCACATTATTAGTAGTGGTGATTGTGGTGATCAATTTAAGATCAATTTTATGGTACTTGATGTATCATTGTTAATGAGAAACAATCAAAAATCATTTGTCAGCCACCACGTTCTAAAATCATTGAGGAATGTCTCTGATTTTAGGAATCTTAATTGGTGCCAGTTTGTAATGGAGAGTTTAAGGTACAACACAAAGGAATGGGTGAAGAAGGGAAAGAAGAATCACTTTGGTGGGCCTCTCATGATCCTAATGGTACAATTCTTCTGCCTCATAAATATTGTCAATTATGATTTTTTAACCTCCCTGATTCCATTAACAATTCTGTTTTTCCTCGCAACTTGTTTATGTCGACCGTGTTATACACGAAACACGATTTGTTGATAGAGATTATTACACCCTTACAAATTGGACAACAGCAGCACTATTTATGAGGGAAAAGCAGGAGATGGAAGCTGGTCAGTTTGGTCAAGGTCGTGTAAAAGCCCCACCGGTAGAAATAATTGATCGTTCATGCAGAAAACGGGTCCAAACGTTCCAAAGAATGCCGCGTGATGTTATTTCTCACAACAATTCACCAATTGTGTACTCGTCTCCGGAGGTATAAACATTTTCCTACCCTATTGCCTTAAATCTTCTTACTGTTTATATTCAAAGTTCCTTTGAAATGGCCCTAAAGAAGTGTTCTACTTTACTACTTAAAATGGCTCTGACCATTACTGGCATTTTTTGTTTCTTAGTTGTACTTATTTACATGTGCACCTTAGGATTATTGTTACTAATGTCCCTTGTTTTCTATGAAGATGTACCTTTATATTCGTTCAAATGTTCCACTCTTTATTAAAACTGTTCTGCTTCCCAAACTGCGATGTCTCTAGACAATAATTATACTGTCTCTTGTGTAGGAGTTTGCAGAAGACTATGCTGCTACAGCAAAGAGAGTCATGCAAGATATGGTTCTTCTAGATGAGAAATACTCAACTAGGTCTCAGAGTTTTCCAGATGAACAATGTGTTAAACAGGCCCATTGAACAACTGAATCTGTATACAAGACATATGGGGGTGGTTCAGGGAACATGTTGTGCGAACCACCTTGGATAACAAATTCGGTAGAGTATGAGGAACAGTTGATTGCGGTGACAATAGTAGCAGAGATTGCTTACGAATTGAAACTTAATCGTGCCAAACAAAAAGAATAACGTGCTAAGCGGAGGAATACATCTGCACCTGCCATTGGTGAATTACCGTTTGATTTAAGGTTAGAGAAGAAATTTTTTGAGACGGGCGCATCGTCAGCTTCAGTTAAATATGTTGGTACTTCAAGCAGCCGTGTTTTTGAAAAAAAAGGTTGGTATGCGTTCACTAGATCATCCTTCTTTACCTCCTAGACATGCAAAAAGGGTTGGTTCCATGGAAAAACCTATCAGTATACCTCAAACAACTGTCAAGCAAACACCTTCCCGTCCTAATCCCCCACTTTCTGATATTGAAGATGACACCAATCCATTAACACTTGTTACTGACCTGTTACTGATCTTCAACTTCAACTGTCCGAATATGTTTTCACTGACAAGGGCACTACCAATCATCGGTCCGGGTAATTTGAAATGATAAATTTATAAAAGTAGCATTTTGTCAATGTTATTTTTACTATTTTGCAGATGATAATAATTTCATATTTCACTCCTAATGTAGTGAGAAACTATATTCCTACAATACTTATTCAGCAACCCGACTTCAGTTGTGGTCATTAAAACCTTCTGAACACGTTTCAAGTGTTGTCATTGATTGTTGGTCATCATATTTGAATTCCAAAGAAGAAGAAAATAATGTTGAAAATCAAAATCGATTCTTTTTCACCATACTGGTCCACATAAGTACATATATAAAAGGTATTTTAATATGATTCATAACCCTGTATATTGTATGTCTTTTGAAATATTTCACTTTCCTCTTTTCGTTGCTTTCTCATGCAGACTGAATTGTACAAGACAAGATCAATATTAACAGATGAAAATCATTTTGAGTTGTTCAAGCATTGCGCATAATTGGAGTTGCAGCATTTCCCGGGGATAGACATAACTTCAATCAAGCTAGTAAGTTATTATTGTTCGCTTGAAATCCTTTACATCCACCTAAACTTTAATAAGCAACTGAGTGGACTGTCCATAGTCTATATTATTTGATCAATCTTCTTTAGCTTTTGAAGTATATTAGATAACTTTATATTGAAATGCACCGTTCGCATTTGTAAAATGTGCCTAACGATTAAGAAAAATGTACAGTTTGATGCAAAATGTGCACAGAAATGCTTTGTTTACTAATGACAGTTTTTCTTCTCAATTATACAAGAACAACATTTCTTTATATACGTGTTTGACATTGGGAGGGAGCGTTTAGTCATTCTTGACAATTCACTCTCACATGGAAACAGTACCAAGCCATACGGTATATCTCCACTGTTAATGGTATGTTTGTCTTTCTCACATTGCTATATTTCCGTTGATTGGCAATATCACTTGTGCTTAACATTACCTTAATATGTTCTGTCATAGGGTGATGCTTTTGCAATGTTTTTGGGTGACAATCCAAGAACATCCTAGCTTAGCAATATTGTGATGGATAGAGATCACATAGTGGCAAAGCTTCCTTGGAGAAATGACAACAATGTTGATGACTGCGGTATCTACATAATGAAACACATGGAAACATTTATGGGATTAATCTCTTGGAAATATGGCCTCACGAAAACTGATGTAAGGGTTGCCTCTTTTTTTTAATAACACATATTTGATTTTATTTTCCCTATTTTGTTAATTATTGGATTGGTTCTGTTTTACAGCGGAATGCGCTAACAGTATTAAGAAGCAAATATCTATGGACATTACTGATGTTCAAGCACAACATTTATTGTCAATTTGTTGTTGAGCTTGCAAAGAAGGGTCATTTTTCTAAAGCTAGTGATTACATTTAATGATCAGTATTATCTATGTAGTTTGGTAGAATTTGGGTAACAAGATTTGTATAAATCTGTGTTTCAATGTACTATCTGAATTTGGGCATCATGATTTTTATGAATTGTTTTAACGATGTCCATATACATAATCAAAATGGTCAATTATTGTATTGCGGATAAGAAGGATTAAAAGATTACAACACATATACGTAAAAAGAACATACCAACTATTATTGAGATTACTAATCCATAACTACTAAAATTAGTCCCATAAGTACATTACCATCCTTGGTAATGTACATTCTAGTATAATATTAAACTAGACAAAAAAATAAGAAACCAAAATAGTGTACATGTGGTACTATAAAAAATTCTCATTTAAGACGAGTGAGTTTAAGATGGGTCAATTAGTATTCAAAATAGAGTGCGCATGTGGGAAGATAGTTTTCTCATTTTACCATTAATGTCCCTTTAAGTATTTACATGACGTAGATATAAAGAATGGTATCATAATTTCCCTTCAAGTGTTTACAAATGTACTTAATATTATATAACAATGTACCTAAGTGATCAAAGCACATTTATTCCTAATATGCTTTAAAAATTATTTAGGGTTTGGATTAACATAGCGTGCTTATGTCCCCATTCCCCCTCGGAAAGGGTTCACAATATTTATTTAGGGTTGTATTTTTAACCATCGTCCTTGGAATAAGGGAAAGGGTTTAGGGTTGGATTAAGCGGCTCCGCAGTAGCGGGCTGTCTAATCCAACCCAAAACCCTTTCCCGTCCTAATTTTAGGATATTCGTCCCCCTTTTATGACCTCATTCCCCCACGGAAAGGGTTCACAATACCTTTATAGAGTTGTCTTTTTGACCCTCGTCCTTGGAAAAGGGGAAAGGGTTTATGGGTAGATTAAACGGATTCACAGAAGCGGGCTGCCTAATCCAACCCTAAACCCTCTCCCATCCTAATTTTAGAATATTCGTCACTCTCTTATGACCCCATTCTCCCTCAGAAAGGGTTCACAATACCTTTTTTAGGGTTGTGTTTTTTACCCTCATCCGTAGAATAAGGGAATGGGTTTAGGGTTGGATTAGGCAGCTCAGCAGTAGTGGGCTGCCTAATCCAACCCTAAACACTTTCCCGTCCTAATTTTAGGATATTTGTCCCCCTTTTATGAACCCATTGCATCGCGGAAATGGCTCACAATACCTTTTTTAGGGTTATTTTTTTTACCCTCGTCCTTGGAATAAAAGGAAAGAGTTTAGGGTTGGATTAGGCAGCCCGCTACTGCGGAGCTGCCTAATCCAATCCAAAATCCTTTCCCGTCCTAATTTTAGGATATTTGTCCCCCTCTAGTA
>JAOWBH010177775.1:0-10230 GCA_028566215.1 Silene coronaria
GTATTCCGAGATGGTAACACCCTTGGTTATTTTGGGAGTCCTAGTTCAGGCCCTTAAATAAATGGGGGTGTTACAAAGCCCCTCCAAGTCCCAATGCTTATCTTAAAAGAATCGGTCAAAGGAGGTCGCGTGTAGTCTAATCCTAGTCCAACCTACTTATGCATTTTTAGCTTTTGCTTGTTAGACTTGTTAACTTTTGTATTGGGAAAAGGCCCTCATGGGCACGGTTTACATGAGAGATTGTGAACCGTCAGATTGTAATAGATCATCTAGGCTTATCCTATAAAAGCAAGACCTCACTTAATGTAATATTTAGATTTGAGTTAATGAAAATATGAGGTTTTTAAACCCAAAATGTCTATTCTTTGCCTAGTGCTTGAAGATTCCAAAATCTCCTTTGTTGTGTACTTGGAGTCGAGGTTGAATCCTTTGCTGTGTGCTGGGGTTATCTTCGTTGGTTCTTTGTTCATTTGCTTAGTGCTTTGAACAAGACCGCCCCTCAATCCATTTATTGTGTGCTTTGGAAGAGTACTATCCTAGGCTTAAGCATTCTTCCTGATCTTGTTCATATCCATTCACATTTCAATATATTGTTCAAATAAAATCGAAACAAAACCTCACAAAAAACCGGTTATTTTGAATGAGCAAGCAACGGTCCACAAAACCGTTGCATTTTTGTGTTCATTTCGTCCCATTTGGACCTCTTGAAGTTTTAGCTTAAAGGGTCGAGGTTTTAGGCATAATTCCGCTCCGTTTCGCTCCAATTGGTATCAGAGCTTAGGCTCTTGAGTTTTTTTAAACTAAGACAATCTTGGGAAAAGGTGGTCTTTGGTGTTCTAGGGTGTGATCTCTCAAATCTGTGTGCGTCTTGATTTAAGGGTGTTAACCTTGGTTCGAGCATTTGTATGATGCTTGAATCGAGTTGGCTAACAAGGGGGTTCGGTCTTTGCTGTGTGCTGGATTCGAATGGGCTCTTGTTGTTCCCCTCTTTAATATCTGCACCATTTTTTTTCAAAATTTGTTATTGTTTTTTAAATCGTCTTTTAAAAAAGGTGGTCCTTGGTGTTCTAGGGTGTGACCTCTCAAACATGGGCGCGTCTTGGTTTGTGGGTGTCAATCTTGGTTCGAGCATTTGTATGATGCTTGGATCGAGTTGGCTAACAAGGGGGTTCGATCTTTGCTGTGTGCTGGATTCGAATGGGCTCTTGTTGTTTCCCACTTTAACATCTACACTACATTTTTCAAAATTGTTTTTGTTTTTGCATTTGTCTTTTGTTGTACCATGTTCTTAATTGCTAAAGTTTGAGGACAAACTTTTTTCAAGAAGAGGAGTTTGGTATGAAAATACGGAGTCAGGCTGTCATTTTTGGGCAAAATCTTGGCCAGAAATTACAAGGCAAAATGGTGAAGCATTTTGTTCGAGATTCCAAGTGTTTCGGCTGAACCAAGGCCTCGGAGTCCGTTTTATTTTGAGTCAAGAGATTTTATCAATAATAAAATGGGTCCATGAGATAATCTTGGTCAAGCAAGCATCATAATTGAAAGATACAATCTGATTTTTGAGCCCCTTTTGGGCAAGATTCCGCTGCCGTTTTACTCCAATTGGTATCAGAGATTACAAGGCAAAATGGTGAAGTCTAATCAAGCCACGGACAGATTTGAGAGGTCACACCCTCGAACACCACAGACCACCTTGCCTCAAGACCGTCTTGGTTTAAGAAAACATAAGAGCCGAAGCTCTGATACCAATTGGAGTAAAACGGCAGCGGAATTATGCCCAAAAGAGGCTGTTTTCAAACACCATCACAAATCGACAAAAGGGCTGTTTTTGTGAAGGTTTATTGAGTGTTTATTGAACAATATAAATTGAAATGGGAATGAATATGACTTAAACAAGATCACAAAGCATGTTTAAGCCTAAGATAGTACTCTTCCAAAGCACTAATCAAATGGATAGAGCTCTTCTCTAAGCATTAAGCAAAAGAGGTGTTCAAGCACTAAGCAAAGAACTAACAAAGGTTTAATCAACCTCATATTCATATTCTCATTTATCCAAATCTGAAAAAATACAAATGAATGGAGTCTTGCTTTTATAGTAGAAGTCATGTAATCTCCACCATCCAAAAGAAAGTGATCTAAGGGTCCTAAAGAGCCATACAAAACCGTGCACACACACAAGGACCAAGAAGTGCAGATTTTTTCTTACACAAGCCATTACATATCTTACAAGTAATAGGAAAACCAAAATAAGGAGCAATCAAACTTCAATCAGCCAAAAATAGAAGAGCATTGGAGTCTTTAAAAGATGCCTTCCCATTAGAGTAAAGAGTAAGAAGCTAGGCAAGGGTCTTCATAAGATGTTCTACCAAAAGAGGAAGCTAGCACATGATGTTTCTTCTCCATTTGAAACCGTGCAAGGGGCTTCAAATTAGATTGTGTCTTTCAATTATGTTGCTTGCTTGACCATGATTATCTCATAGACTCATTTTATTATTGATAAAAGCTCTTGACTCAAAATAATATGGACTCCGAGGTCTTAATTCAGCCGAAACTTCAATTAGTATTCGGGTTGGACCTTAAATTGTAAGAAGGTCCAACCGAAATACTTGGAGTATTTTGGGACGTGTTTTAATTTACTTCAAGAATAAATAATGATTTAATATTGTTATATGGTAGAAAATAAAAGGAAATAGAGAGAAAAGAAACGAAGATGATTGGCTAAAAAAAAGGAGGGGGTTTGAGTTGAAAACTTTAAAATGTCAGCACATACGTATGTACCAAAAAGTTTAGTGAGGCGGCTAATTACTTTTAGGATATACTGAGTACTAAATTAATGAGTTGCGAAAAATGTTGCTTATATATTCTGAGTTTTCTGACCTTTGATAAAATTACAAGGCACCAAACCCATTGCCTGACGCTTCTTATAATCTGCTGCTAATTTCATCGAGTAAGTTTCCGCCATTTTTTATTTTTTATTTTTTATTTTATCAGAACGATTGATCGATTGCGGGTATTCTAGTTTGCATTTTGATCTCTTTGTGTTTCAATTCTGAATACTAATCTTTACGTCTTTGGTGCTCATCTATGACTTGCCTACTTTACTCTTTTACTTTGATGTTTTCCTGCAATATCACAAATTCTTGGTTAAGACGGACCTTCCCAAGTTAATAAAGGTATTTTACGTAAAAGACGGTCTTCAGTCAGACCTACTCTACTCGTATATGTTATGTATAGTGATTTCTACCTCATTCCACAATATCAGTCGTTCTGACTTCTGAGCTTATCTCAACTGTTGCACCATATATGCGGCCAATACCTCAATTATGGTTGCAACAACATTCAGAGCCTCAACTGCCTGGTGGCAAAATATCATGGTTATCCCTCTATTTCATTCTCATTTGTCAACTCAACTTCTTAATTCCACCATTTATTTTCAGTGTACCATGGCGCGAACTGCACTTGATGAGCTCTCAAAATCTGGTACCTTTAAGCGATCTCCTTCAACTTTCCGAAATTTCATTTCTACAGAACCTGGATCACCTTTCCTGCCGGAATCTGGACGATATCACCTTTATATATCTTATGCTTGTCCTTGGGCATGTCGATGCCTTGCTTTACTGAAAATTAAAGGCCTCGAGAAAGCCATCACTTTCACGGTACACAGTATTGTCTAGTACTACACCTGAGCCTATATTTACATTTCAGCAAGTCTCTTGTGCGACTGTTTTTCCGTGTTTTAAATAGTGACCACCTTGCAACAATCGTGCTTGTAGCTGTTACAAAGTCAAGCATCAGGCTGGGCACATGTATAGTTATTTTTTTGCCCCATCTGGCAACCGGAAAATAATCGTTGAAATCTCATGTATTTATATCATTTTTGTGCAGTCTGTTCTATCAAAATGGGAGAGGACTAAGGAAGGTGATTCACATATGGGATGGATCTTTCCAGTCTGTGATACGGAGGAACCTGGTGCTGAAACTGACTCGTTGAATGGAGCAAAAAGTATCAGAGCGCTATATGAATTAGCAAGCACTAATTACTCTGGAAAATACACAGTGCCTGTACGTTTTACGCTTTTATGATAGTAAACTAACTTTCAACTTTCCAGTAATAATATTTGTTAGATTATATTCTATTCATTTGACTGCATATTATAGGTTCTGTGGGACAAAAAACTTCAGACAATTGTGAACAATGAAAGCTCAGAGATTATTCGCATGTTGAACTCTGAGTTCAATGACATAGCCGAGAATGCAAATCTGGACCTTTATCCTCATCATTTGCGCACCCAAATTGATGAGGTGAATGAATGGACATATGACATGATAAATAATGGTGTCTACAAATGCGGTTTTGCCACACAGCAAGGGCCATATGACGAGGTAATTTGCCCTTGTCTTTTCATAAATGCCTAAAGTATTGACATTTTAACAGTGCTTCTTTTGTGTAACGTGAGCCACTACGCAAACTTGAAGACGGGTTTTTGAACCCGTTAGAGTAATCCCAACTTTAATAAACAAAGCCATTAGTTAACTCAAGGCCTTGAAGACTAGCTTTTAGAGTCTTTAGTGGTTACTATTTTTTGGTTAAGTTACTAATGTTTTTCTTTAGTATCTACGTTACTAGGGGTGAATATTAGGAGTTGTGTTAGTAAGATATTAAGACTCTTTATGTGGCTAGTAATGTTAGAACCTTATAATTAGCAGTCATTGCATTGTTGTAAGTATGTGTTATGCTTAATATCCCGAGTTAAACATATAGTGAAAATCTTAGCTTCTTAGTTAAGTCTTGGAGGATTGTATTATTGTTACGATTTGAATAATAGTACAAATTGGATTGTGGGTAATCCCATAACTAAATATCATGGGCTTAGGCGCTTAGCATTATTTCCTTTTATATTCTTTTGTACCAAAACCCCAAACTCATTTTATGAGGCAATTGTGGCACTCAGGTAGGCTAGTTGTTATACTAGTTTCGTCCTCTTTAACATAATGTGGATAAAACATGGTGCTTACTTGTGTGTTCTAGAACTTCTATCTTACGATTCATCTTATGTTCTACATCGTAGGCTGTTGAGAAACTGTATGATGCATTAGACAAATGCGAAGAGATACTCAGTAGACAACGATACATATGTGGTAACTCATTGACTGAAGCAGATGTACGGTTGTTTGTGACCCTGATAAGATTTGATGAGGTAAACTCACATTTGGTGCTAATCGCATCTCCTAATTCTGCTCTAGAGTAATCTGTATTATACATTGTACCAAAATCCCATCTGTCACTTTTTTTTTAGCATATTGTTTGTTCCCTATTGAGTATTGCCTGCCATGACCATCTGTCATATTACTCTAGCCATCCATCGATATAAACCATCTATAGCTCTTTATCTTACAGAACCTCAATCTCAAATCTATTTAGAGAAACAATTATTTCTGTATTTTCATTTCTTAAAAAATTAAATTAAAACTATTGAATATTCTAAGTAATATACGGTCTAACCGTCAAAGTCAACATTGCTTGGGTTGAGGAGACTATTAGGAGTTGACACTTTCTTGATGCAATTCTAGCTGCAAGTTTTTTCACATTTCAGCCGGAAACTTCTCTGTTTTATCTGTAACGTAAAATCATCTCAATCATGTGTTGCCAAAAGTTCTGTGTATCAATTGGTACTTATCTGACTTTTCTTCACTGATAGGTATATGTAGTTTACTTCAAATGCAACAAGAAACTGGTACGCGAGTACCCAAATTTATTCAACTACACAAAAGACATATTCCAGCTTCCCGGAATGAGCAGCACTGTAAACATGGCCCACATCAAGAAACACTACTATGGAAGTCACCCCAATCTTAACCCATATGGCATCATTCCTCAAGGGCCAAATATCGACTACTCTTCTCCTCATGATAGAGATAGGTTTTCTTCTTAGTGATTTTGATGCGTCATTCCTTGTTGGAGATGGCCTTGTGTTTTATTTACCTTTCACTTCTGGCTTAGCCGACTTAGGAGTATGCTTTTTTTTCCCCCTTTGTTAAGAGCTTTGTAGTTTTACGTTCAATGTTCTTTAAGTGTATTTTTATTAGTAAATCCTTGTTGGCGACGGTCTTGTGTAACTCTGTATTTTCCGTTCATACTGGAACATGAATGAAGGTCCTAAGCAAATAAGCAATGGCCTGCCCTGTTTGTGTCAGATGCATTGTTTTGTGAGATGAATGTTGTTAGATGGATTTGTCTGGTGCTCTCATCCATCTTAATTCTAGGCTGCAAATGCTGGACGAAAAATGGATTGGATACAGTTATTTTGTGAGAAGTATTCACAATTTCGGATTGTGAAGTGTCACTGTTTTGTGTCATCTGGTATTGTCAGTGTTGGAGTTCAGACAATTAACTAGATGTGATGAAGAAACCAAGAATGCCATTAGTCTCTGATTCTGCCATTATTACCAACACTCTTCTCTAACTGTCGGAACATTGGTACGTGTAGAGACGAGTTGAACATGGGTGCGTGTCTGGATACAGATGATTTTTTTTTTTTTTGGAGGGAATCAAGTTTTCAAGTGCTGTGTAGTGTCAGAGGAAGAATGTTGATGCAGCCAAATATAGTGTTGAAATAACGCCTCACGTCCCAGTTTTTGGACAACTAAGAGAACTAGGTATCACAAGGAGGCATGGAACCAAGGCTGAGTCGCGGGTAGGTTTCGAACGGAGGCTAAACAATTACAAACTGATACTAACTGAAAATTTAAACTATGATTAGCGCCAAATACAGATTTGTTGAGCGGCAGAGTTTCGCAACTATCCATTCTTCAAAAGCTTCGATCATTTCATTTAGAAAAGAGTTGGAACACATTCATCCATATGGATCACTTCAGACATTTTAGTTACAGGCCTAATATATTTTTTTTGTAATCCAGTAATTCTGATGCATGAATCAGCCTGTAGCTCCACAAAAGCAGCTATAAAATACAACTAAGAAGAACTTCTTGTCTACAAAAGTATGAATCTCTTCCTATGAAACTCCAAATGGTCACTAAGAAGCCACATATATAATAATATACTAGGACAAAACATAGATAACAGCTGAAAGTAAGAGTTCTAGACCATCTAATAATTAGCCAGAGGTGCCAGGCTGATTGAATATGGAATTACTGTCGGAGCAACAATGACTTGACGTCCCAGGTCCGTGATGCTACAAAGTAATCGCATATTCCTTGATTGAATCTCGAGAGAAAAGGCCGAGTTAGACACCCTCAAGAACAAGTTACCATCTTTAAAGGCCAAGAGATGCATCCATGTTGATTTGTTTACTCTCTCCACCAAGTTACGGAGATATTCTGGGTTTTTTTCCTCCATCGCCTCAAAGGATATGAAATCCTTAAGATCCCATTTGGAAGTAAAACGGTCCACTAAGGCCCACACTTGAAGCGCGTCTTTAGACACCACTACACTATGTAACACACCGTCAGATTCACCGAGACAAATTTCAGGGCACTTGTTATCAGTAAGAGAAAGAGGGAATGAGATCATGACTGACAGTTCATTATCTATGTCGAATGTAAGAAGTTCAAAACCATCCGTAAGGCAGTACAAGACCCCCTTGAGAATAACCCTTTTGTTGCTGCATAATAAATCTTCAGACTGACAACGTTCTTTTGACTTAACCCATTTTTTCTTTTCCCAATCATATATTTCAAAGCCAAAGAAGTCCTCTTCCTTCCCATCAATCAAGTCATCAGTCTCAAAAACTTTCACAAGTTTGTAATCTCTTGCGGCATTGATCGAGGAAGTAGAATGTGGCTCAAAAGAAAAGGCTATTTGATCTCGCCTTTGAAAATTATCCCATTTTAGCTTCATAAATTCTTTAGTGACAGGATTACAGATGTATAAAAATGGGTCTGGAGAAGGGTTGCAACTCCTGCAGCAAATCAGACCATTGCTTGATGCCAAAATGGTGACTTTCTCAGGCAAAAAGTCTAGGACAGTTAGGTAAATTTTTGTTTTCTGGACTGCAAGGGGAAGGTAACATAGTTTATCCACATCAATCTCACTGTACTCGTATCTTTCCTGGAAGAAGTACCCAGAAATTGAAATCGGGGGAGATATATTCATCTGAATGCGCTGGAAATCCGGGTCTGCAATAAAGTTTTGCCACTGTTTTGACACTCGCTTTAACTGGAGTAACTTATCAGCTGGCAATCGAGAAAGGACGTCGAAGGGGATATCGTTGTTCAGTAAGCACAAGTCCATAGCTTGAGAGACACGTTTCGCCATTCTGAAGAAAATAAGTCAGCAACTTGATGTTGATTTATGAATATTAGTTAGAATAACACAAAAAAAGTTACATGAGACTGTCTTACCTGTGTGACCAACTCATAAACCTTATAACTAAATGAAGAATACATATAATTTTGGGATGGTCTTTACATATTAGTCCATCTCATACAAGACTCGTTAAATAAAAATACTAGCAGACATTAGTTGAAAATAATAATTACTAGTACTATATGAGACTGCTCAGGAATGCTTATTATGAATTTGAAAGCCTCTGTCTTACAAACTACTTTGAACACTTAGCATGAAAATGAACAATTCGACATTTAGAAGAAGACAACAGCTAGCAAGGGAGTATTAATTACGTGTTGTGAAATTGTGTGGCCGCAACGAGGTTATGAAAGGTTTTTAAGGGATTGCATTTATGACGCAATGTACAAGATCAGACCGCCACTTAGAAACTTAATTCAATGGAAAACAAGGTTTAACCTGGGATGCATTAGAGAAACAGATGGGTATGTTATGATCTTGCTTGTGAGTGTTACAAACATAAGAATACAGCACACATACACTAGCAACCAATTTGAAGCTGCAAAGAATTAATCAGGAATGGCCATAAACTGCGCCACGACCGACACTAGAATCAAGACTGAAGCCAGTATTTTGATACCATTATGCAGATGGTATATAACTAAAGGAAGCTTTCTCATAGTTTCAGGACATTCCAACATTTTACAGTTTCTAGAATTCCACAGCTTTAATTGACAAAGGAAGTGGAACATACAAGCGCTACAAACTGGGGAATTATTCAACATTCGGCTCATCATTCACTTACAAAAATTTTACTTTCCCCCTCCCTCCCATTGTTTACATTTTTCTTTTTTTATTGTTTATAAAAAGTAGACTCCATAATAGTATCACTCAAAATTCATAAAATCGATAGGGCTAATTACAGATCCGATAACAGTGGTACATATAATTTCGTCTAAGATTTTTATGCATAAGATGTTTGTAAGAATTCACATATAGATTCTGTCGATTGTAAACTTGATTTTTTTTATGAGAAAATTCCAATATTTGTCAAATAAGAATTAAAAAATTTATCACTTTTTAATTCTTATTTCAGGAAATAAAAGGTAAACTCGTTCACTCAAACAATTTTAAGTTAGGGAGCACTCCGTATTTAAGAATATAATGAGCATCAAACAAGTTGTATGAAAATTACAATACCGAAAAATGGATGTTATTGAAGAATATGACGGAATGTTATCAGTATATTCGGATATTATTATGCAAATATTGAGTCAAAAGTATCTTAGCTATTTTAGTTAATTGTACTCGTTTATAGGCTGATCTTTAGCAAGTAAATATTGCGTTTTGGTGTAATATAAACCATGTATTTGTATCAGTTCATATAATAAGAAAAACAAATAACTCTTCTTCCCATCTATTTGTTTTTCATGGTATCAGAGCAGTGAGTATTGATCCTGTTTTCTTTTTTTTCACCACGTAAATAATCAAAATGACACAGGGAGAAGGAACCCTTATTAAATCCGATCAAAAATACGAGAGCATACCACCTTCCTCGCCATTGTATCTTCATCCAAGTGAGAGCCCGAATTTATTTTTATCCCAAATTATTTTCGATGGGGATAATTATCAATTGTGGGCGGATGTTGTACGAAACGGTCTCGATGCCAAAAACAAATTAAGTTTCATCGAGGGTACCGTGAAAAGGCCGGAGGTTGTGGAAGGCAAGTCAGAGACTCTCGAAGCCGTTGCTTGGCGACAATGCAACGCTATGGTTAAGGCGTGGTTGAGAAATTCAATTCACCAAAAACTTCACCCAAGCCAGCAGGCCAATGCCGCGACTGTCAGTGACGAAGACAGACAGGGGTTTACGGCTGATGAAGTTGTTCAGTTGAGAACGTTATTAAACAACAAGGGTGAAGGTA
>JAOWBH010177786.1:0-10229 GCA_028566215.1 Silene coronaria
ACCATCTCGGTTTCCCGAGGTAGTGAATAACAAAGTAAAACAAACCAAAGTACTTTAATATAAAACTTTAATAATGGTCTTATTACAATCTGAATAAAACTAAATCAAAGCTCAATTATTAAAAGTTACAAACTCTTACAGCGGAAATTAAAACTAAGGGCTTGTTTGGTTCATCCAGGAATTAATTTCCTGTAGGAAGTTGTATTTTCCATGAAATTACTTCCCACATCAACTTCCCATGAATTTACAAAAAGATGTTTGGTTGACATTAGGGAACTCACACTTCCCATGAATTGGATTCCCATATCTTGTTTGGTTGTACCAATCTAATTCCCATGATTTTGGTTATAAAGACCATTATGCCCTTTACTAAACAAGGGTATAAAACATATAAAATAGCTGGAATTGTCTTTACCATGATATGTAGTCGTAACCAAATCGCATCATCAACGTAAAAAAAACAAACACTATTTTTAAAAAGAAAATCTTTTTAAGTTACATTACCAACAAAAGTTCAAGAGAAAAACCCGTTTACTACCGAAAGTTTAAAACTCTAGTAAAACGTCCAAGACATTACTAGATCTATTGATTGGGAATTAATATGCCCTGCACATATGCAAATTTAAAATCATCAGGGAGACTGAAAAAGAAATCAACTTCAAGAGGATTGGTGGCAATTTGTTTCGATGCAAAAAGAACTTCAGCCTGGGTTAAGCCTTCAATTTTCATCACCTCAGTAGTTACTTTCATCCTTCTTTCAGCGGATTCTGACTCATGTTTGAAATAGTTTGCAAGCCTTCCAATATGTTCACCAGCAGCTTCCATCACATCACTCATCTTACCTAGCTTCGACGAAAATTCTTTAAGAGCTTCAAGTGTTTCAGTTCGGGCTCTTTTTGTCTTCTTACTTGGTGCACTAGATGATGAAGGCTCAACTTCACTACTCGGAGAAACTTAATTTGTCCCATCTATGTTTGATGGAGTAACATGTTCTTCCTCTTGTTCATGGCTTCTTTCATCCTCCATCTCTTCAAGTGCATCTTGTAGAGTTCCACCTTCATTCCCGTTAGCTCTATCCTTGCCAAAAAAAATTCCCAACTCATCATATAATGGAAAGGGCTTATGCCTTAGGCCAGCTGCATTTTTATGACTCTGTAATAAATTGAATAATAAAAATATTAGTTCAATAATCAACTTATTATACTGTTAAAAAAATGAATGAAGTAAAAAAATGACGATAAAAATGGAGAAATTTGAAGTACAAATGACATGCTAACCTTAAGCCAAGCTTCCCAGACTAATTGTTCACATGTAACAAATTTTCCCTCTTCATTCCATCCGAAACCACTAGCTTGTGGACTTAGCATATCCGTAATTGCATCGTACTGCTTTCTAAGAGTTTTTGCTCTCGATTCAATATGAGGTTTTGCCTTTTTCCCACAACGAGGAAGTTTTTTTAAAATTAATTCTTCAAGCTTAGCATATGCACCATTTTTAAATTGACCATTATTTGCCTTCCAGCCACCAAGATCAATAAGATCTTGCATTGCACTAACAAGTGCACGATCCTCAAGAGTCGACCATCTTATGCAATTTCTAGTAGAATTGGCAGCCTATTCGAAGTTGCAAATAATTACAGATATTGAACATACTATAATAAAAATAAGATGTAATATATAGAAATCAAGTCATTCATGGAACTTAAACATTCATTCAAAGAGTATCATAATGCAAGTACTTAGACAATACAAAAGAGCTCAAAACACAAGGAATTATTTCACTCTCTGGTTTGCAACCAATGATCATACATTTGAGTAGCTAGATCCTTTCTAAATTGGGTCCATGCAATACTAGTCTCCATAATATCAATGCAAGGATTATCGTCTTCATTACCATCTGTAACAAAATACTCCAAGGGATCTACACTCATATGTGTACGAATAAAGTTATGCATTAAAGCACATCCAAATATTATTCTATTCAAAGCTTTTCTCGAATACCAAGTCGTGTTTCTCAGAATTCCCCATCTCATTTTAAGTAGTCCGAAACATCTTTCTAAGACATTTCGTGCTTGAGAGTGCTTCATGTTAAAATATTCCTCAGCACATGTCGGTTGAGCACCACACTTCCACACACTTAAATGATATCTTTGGCCTCTAAAGGGTGTCAAAAATCTCTCACAATTCATATATCCAGCATCACATAGATAGTAGCTCCCTAGTATGTGAGAAAACCAAAATTTAATTATTGTTCTTTAACAAATCCTTCATTAACAAAAAATGATTATATTATTACCTTCCGGTACTTTTAAGGGATGTTCTCTAGAAAGTGCATCACGAAGAATCCTATTGTCATGCGTTGAACCCTCCCAACCAGGTAGTATATAAACAAATTGCATATCTCGAGTGCAAACCCCAAGAACATTAGTACTAAGGAATCCTCTCCTATTTCTAAATCTAACTTTGTCGTCTTCTCCAGCCCGAAGATTTATGTGTGTTCCATCCAAAGCACCTAAACAATTCTACAAAATACGCTTGTCATTAATAAATATTTTACTGATGAATACACTACAACTTTTAGCCATTATATAATATTATCTTACCTTAAACCATTTCCATCTTTCATCTTGACATGTTTCTGTCACTGGTTGAGGTTTCTTGAGTATAAGATGATGACATCTTAGAAGAGCACGGAGAACTGAATTGAAATGCCTAGATATTGTCTCCCCACTTCTCCTGATATACAATTCAGTTCTCCTATTTTTTGTATCATGAGATAGGGTAAAAAGAAATATGGCAACCATTTCTTCTAGAGTCGTATTTCTATTTCCCTCAAGGTTACCAACATCTCTAAGCATCTCGCATAATTTACTAAAGCAAGCTCTATCCATCCTTAAATTGTTTAAACAAGCCACATCACTTCCTTCAATCATTGGCCTAAGATTGAACATTATAGCTTGAATTCTATTTTGAGAGGATTCATCAAACACATATGATATTTGTTTCGGAATACTAATGTTCAAACGAGCAAGAATACTCATAAGCTCAACCATAGTCTCCATAATAGCTAATAGCATGTGCCTATATATTGCTATACATGTAGCAATTATCTTCTTTCGTTTACTCAAAGGTAATCGTGTCATTATCTTATAGCTGACACAAATAAAATAAAGTTAAAATGAGTTACACTATTACAGTATGTGTCAACCATATAATCAGTGCATACAATTCAGTGATCAGATTATTAGCAATGAAAATGAAAGAATTTGAGCAACACTTGGCTTTCTAGCCGGCAAGCTTCTAGTGCTAGGGGCGTGATATGAGTTTGTCTCAATCAAAAAGTCCTCTATTATTCGTTATTGTGCAAGTATAGAATATGCGAGTTCACAAGCTTACCTAGAACGCGTAATCGCTATGCATTGAAACAATCAAACTTGAACAAAGACCGTCTTAAATTAAGACGTACCCACAAGCGATTTAAATAATGTTAAAATGAAGGGGATTATGAGAAATAATGTTAAAATGAAAATGGGATTATGAGAAGTTTTAGCTTAAGACCGTCTTAAACAAAGCTACGGATAACATTTACAAGTTCTTGTCAAATAGATACTGCAAATTTCACACAACACAATTTTTTAATTGCCACTAGATTGATTTTCATTGAAAAATTAATTACTTGTATCAATCACTCCATACAATACATGAAAATAAGGAAAATGGTTGTTTCATTGTTCCAACTCTTTGAATTGATTCACAGCAACATAAACGGAAAAGAATAACAAAAAAAAAAGATTAAGAAACCCAATAACATATAATATATAATTAGATCTATCAAAAAAATGGAGATAGTAGCAGTGTTTTTTTTTCTGGAGAGGAAGGCAGTAAATAAAAGGGAGAGTTGGGTGAAAGATTAGGGATATAAAGGGGGGAATACCATCAGTCTAATGGGTAAGAAAGTAATTTGGAGCATATCAAAACGTGGAAAGTAATTTGAGTTCCTCCTATTTTTTATTTTTGGGTAACCAAACAACTCCAAAAAAATGCACTTCATGGGATCTTGGACTTCCTGGGAATTAAAGGAGTAACCAAACGAACCCATAGTTTTATACTTGCTTGTGCCTCCTCTCGCACCACGAAACAGAATAAGAAAATCAATCAATCAATCAACAGCAAAATGGACATTAAACCAAAGTAGAGCCGATAATAGTAAAACTGGCAAATCTAACAAGAAGCGATTCACTACATATCAGCTTTTCACTAAGAAATTATCCCATATCAGCTTCGACAACAATAGGATATAAGAAAGGATAAACACTTTCCGAGCTAGAACTGAAAAAACTGCAATAAGCAAAACACTGCTACACTAATGTGTAACCTCCAAATAACAAAAGTAGATCGATCTTTCACTAATGTTTAGCGATTTTCCTTGTCAATCATAGTTCACAGCATCGCGCATCAGTTAAGCAAAACTAGGTCAGCATCAGCAGGGAGAGGCTTCTCACAATCATCCATAACAGTTAGTTCACAATTACTTTGATTGGTTCCGTATCCATTCCAAAATACCAAGCTCTCAAAATACGTTGCCAGGTCTACATCAGGGCTCATAGATTGTGATTGTCCAAGCACCTCTACTTGGAAAGTACGAATATTATAAGACTTCGTCCCATAAACGAGATGGCTACCATCACCCTCACAATACAATACCCTTTGTGTTGTTGTTCCCATACAGTCGAACAAATCAAATCCATCACTACTCGAAGGACCTGAAAACCATAGAGTCCACTCCCTATTTCCACTATCCTGTTTCAACACCCATATTTTGAGACTAACAGCAGAAATGCAGAAAAACGCTAGTGACTCCCGAAGAATAAACAGAGACCCTGAAGTAGTATCAATATCATCCAATGCAGCCGGCAGTTCCAAAAAGCTAAAATTTTCCGATTCAAAATCAAGAGAAACAAGATGAGTCGGATAATCAAATTGACTAGTAGTATCTCCATATAGAGCATTTCCAAGCCAGTGAGCCGCACCCTCACAGAAATAATACGGCCCAAACAAATGCTTAAAGGACGGGTAGTCGATATTGAGGCCACTTTCCCTTACAGCCCATTTTGGATCACCAAGTGTATAAACCACAACACGCATCTCTGGAACCTCGATACCTAAAGGTCGTTTAAATGCGATTGCAATGATTTTATAATCATTGCTACGAGTAGCGAAACCAAGAGCAAAAGTAACCTTGTAGCCGTCAGAGGGAAGAAGGGGACAAGGAAGAAGTAGCAATGATTTTTTTAAAAAAGGATTCCATAATTGCATTCCTTTATACATGAAATTTTGAGAGCGGTTTAATAAAAGCAAAGAATGACATGTTCCATAAAGATCATACTTTTCAGTACTCGTAAAAATTTCGTCGATATTTCGAAGAGTGTCAGCCTCACGAAGGGTCAACCTGCATCCTCCATATCGTGTGGAACCCAATCTCTCGAGGGATAATAACTTGCCCGAATTCGATTGAATATTGTTGAAAAATTTGATATGCAAGTAGACGAAATTAGGGTGATCGATAATGGAGCACCAAGTTTTGCATACGCACCTGAGTATTACTGCGGGTTTGGCCGGCAATTTTGCGAGAATTAGAGACAACACCTCTGGGGGTACGTATTCATTTAAAGATATTTTGGCCATCTTTGTGTTGCTGTAATTCATTGTTCTCTCCAATTGATTGACGATGGACATTTTTTAAGAGGGTTGTTTCAGATGTTAATAATTAATATGGTATGAATGTACGAAATGATTTCTAGGGTTTCTTCTGCCATTTCGTTGGATTTGAGATTATTTTATACAGAGGATATAAGAGGGCAGATATTTTTTTTGAGGGAAAATAAGAGGGCAAATATTTTAGTTAATTTTTACGGATTTTTTTTCAACTTCTATCCATTAGTAAAATTATTTGATTATTTTTTGATTGATTGATTGTGAATATCCATTTTAATTGTATAATCTTCTAGTTTATTTGTTGACTTAATTAGATATATTATTGCCTTGTATTTAGCTTATTTGGTGTACATTTTAACTATGTATTAGCTTATTTGGTGTACATTTTAACTATGTATAATCCCTGATTTGGGAGTGCATTATCATTGGGAATTATCATTGAGTATATATAGTTACAATGTACAACAATAGGCTAAATACACGGCAAGAATATATCTAACAAAGTCAACAAATAATAAACTAGAAGATTAGACAATCAAAACGAATATACAACATCAATCAAATAATATTTATTGATATTATCTTATACCAATATTACCCTATCGAACTTGTGGGGTCAATGACTCAATGTTTAGGCCTTTAGTAATTGAGTTTGGCGTCAACCTTGAATGAGCTGCTAGGTAAAAGTTAACCAATCCAAACCGCCTTAAACTTAGCCCGATATAACCCGAAAATTAGATTAACTAAATCCAAACCGACCTGACCGGAAGTTATACCAATTACGGATAATAACTTTATTTGTCCCAACCCAAACTCGACATGACTCTGACATGCGTTGACTCAACTTGATGAATGGAGCGATAACAAATTGCCTTTATAATGGTCAAAATAACACCAAATTGACATTCACATTAATTATTCAATTAAAATTTAAAACTAATATAAATAAATGTCTATAAATTGTTTTAGCATAAAATTATCAATTAAAAAATAAAGACACGATATAATATACTATGTTGGCAAAATGAACTGGAACTAACCTGAACTGTACCCGGCCCAAATTCTTACTTGATGATCGATGAGCTGACCCAACAATGATCCCTATACCGGCTATATGTATTGGAATTTTAGTAAGCGACCCGATTTTGTTGTTGATTCGATACAACACATAACCCAATAATCCAATATCACCCAACTTGCTTTGACCCAACTCGAATCACCATATTAATATGACCCAACTTGCTTTGACGCATTGTGGGACATTATTAGCGTTCATTGTGAACAATTTGTGGGATTTAAAAAAGAACGAAAGTACTGATAAGAAACTAAAATAAGGTTGGTAAACAACTATTAACCATATCAATACAAATCAGCAAATTCTCACCAATATTGCAGGCCAAGCAAATCAACAATCATCCTATCAATCACCTCCTACAATCAAGGGAAATTAATCATCTTCATATTGAAAATATAGGAAGTTTATATTAGTGTATCATTGTAATTATATCACTTATTCTTGCTGTCCTTAGCATTGTAATCCTATAAATATGTACCTCATTCAACAATAAATATTATCAAAAATATTCACCAACCTTGTCTTATATGGTATCCACGAGCCATCAACGATCCGTAATAAACAACCTCCGACCAAAACGCTTCACCTTCAAGTGCACCAACCCACCCTTGCCTCATCCCCATTCCACCATGACAAACACTGTGCAAGAGACCCTGATTCCCAACCCGCATGAAACCGCATAACCCTTAACTGCTCTCAACCTAAGCCATGTCGTTAAGTTGACACCACTTAACTATTTCTCGTGGCACTTTCAGTTAACAAATATACTTTTCGGGTTCAGTTTACTCGGTTTCCTAGATGGATCCGAGTCTCCACCACCCGCCACCGTCCTTGCTCTGAGAAAAATGAAAAACCCAACCCCGCCTACTTGACTTGGCTCAAGCAGGACGGTCTGATTTCGGTGCCTTAATGGGTACTATCTCTTCTGCCCTTCAATCCTTAATTGTAAGGGCTAAAACTTCTAAGGAGGCTTGGGACATCCTTGCCCATACTTACGCAAACCTCTCGCGTGCGCATATTATGCAACTTAAAGACAAATTTGATTCCATTGTTAAATCAACGGACCAAACCATCTCGGACTACATGCACTCGATTAATGCGTGTGTAGACCAACTCGCCCTTATAGGCAAAATCCTTGATCCCGAGGATATTATTTCCAAGGTCTTAAAGGGCCTTGACTATGAGCTCTATAAACCAGTCATCAACGCCATTAGAGCTTGTGATACACCCATTAGTTTTGATGCATTACATGAAAAACTGCTTCAACACGAACTGATTGTCAAACACCAAGAAACCACCAATCATTTCACCCTATCTGCGAATCCCGCTTATCGCCAGAATAACCAGCACCACCAACGTAGTTATTCCCGCAACTAACCCAATCCTACTTACCCACAAACCACCACCCACAACTACCCCACCAACAACCCTAATCCCCGACTCTTCAAAGGGCGATGTTAGTGGTGCCGTCAAACCGGCCATGTCATCGCCGATTGCCCTTTATTCAGGAAACTTTTTCCAACAATTGTCTTTCTGGCGCTACCATCTAATCGCCATATTAACCAACCACCACCTCAGGCCCACTCAGCCACCTACGGAGCACCTCCACCGAACCCAAACTTCCTGCTTGACAGCGGCGCTACCAATCATATCATCCACGATCTGGACACCTTAGCTTTTCATTCTTCTTATACTGGACTGGACGATCTCATCATCGGAGACGGTTCCGGTCTCCCGATTGAAAATATAGGTTCTTTTACTCTCCAATCTCTTTAATTCAATAACGTTTTGCATGTTCCAACCATCTCTCGTAATATTCTGTCAATTTCACAATTATGTAAAGATAATAATGCATTTATAATTTTCACACCTGATTTGTTTTGTTTAAAGGCAATATCATCGGGGAGAATCCTGCTCCAGGGCTGAGTTAAGCAAGGAATTTACGAGTGGTGTCCTCAACAACCAACTGCTCAAACCGCTGTCAAAGGAACCGCTCCAATATCTTGGCATCATAAGTTAGGCCACCCATCTTATGATGTAATTAAAATTATTAATAAAAATTTATCTTCACCAATATTGGACTATGAACACTGTCATTCTTGTTGTGTTGCTAAGAGCAAAAAGCTCCCTTTTTCTATTTCTTCACTAAAGTCAAACACACCACTTGATCTTTTGTTTATGACTTATGGACCAACCCGATCCTATCTCGAGATCACTACAAATACTATATCGTATTCGTAAACCACTTTAGTAAATATGTTTGGTTATATCCGCTAAAACGCAAATCCGACACCACGACAATATTGGTGAGAATTTACTGATTTGTATTGATATGGTTAATAATGGGTACAGGGAGGTGTATGTAGTTATTGTAGAGATTTGAGGTGGTCTTACACAATAGGGAGCGTTTGCCAACTCCTTGCCCTAGAATTGCTGACACTTTTTTGCATCGAAGCAAAGTAGCATATAAATCGTTGTGATACTTAAATGGCCATAATTCAAACATCTTATTGAACCCTATTAACAGTTTTA
The DNA here is from genome assembly GCA_028566215.1 of Silene coronaria. Taxonomy (NCBI): domain Eukaryota; kingdom Viridiplantae; phylum Streptophyta; class Magnoliopsida; order Caryophyllales; family Caryophyllaceae; genus Silene; species Silene coronaria. The sequence continues at coordinate 9,322 of JAOWBH010177786.1, forward strand.
AATAGTAACACACTCACAAGCATTGATTATGTTCAATTAGAGTTGCACATTCATGGAATTGTTAGACAAGCAGAAAAGATCCAACAGCTACAACCATTGCACTGCCAGCAAAAAATCTCATCAGTAAGATGAGATCATTTCAGGTTATTCTTCTCAAAGTATTCCTAAAAGATTGTGGAAAAATTTATCATGCACATACAGGCTTATGGGTGTTCAAAAAGAGACGAGATAATTCGATATATTCTCTAAAATTCTTCATAAAAGCCTTTCTTCCTCATTGTTGTGTATCATACATACAAAACTGCATCTCATGTCACGAGCAATACATCTAAGATCCCTCTCTGTATGTTGGGTTGTGACCCAATTATGTGTCCAGCCCAAAGTTATTTATAAGTCCACTTTAAACTTATGGAAATGAAAAATAAGATTATTCATTTAGTGGGCTTGGTCCCACGGGTTGTCTAAGAAGCCAAATATTTGGCTGGTGGTTTGATACGAAAAAAAGGGGGATTGTCTTTTTTTGGCAGTAGCAATATACAACGCACAACACAAAAAAATACTCACTTGCAGGTGTAGTTGAACGATTCAACTGGTGCCACAACTTCTCGCAAGAACAGGTCTGTTTTCTTGTGTCTTCTCACACACTGGTTAGCACGGCTATTTAGCGGGTGTTCAAGACGGTGTCTGTCTTGGGTTTGAGTGTGGTTGGGTAGCAGGAGCAAGAGTATTTTGTGGTCGAGATTCTTATCTCGGGTTCAGTTAATCGAGGTCAGTATAGTTCTTTGTATACGGTTTTACACACTATTTAGTGAAGAAAATCAAACTTAGAAATTAAAAGTTATATTTAGTAAATGCAAAATAGCAAAATAGGATTTGCCATTTATAACAATGGTTATAGTTTTGCTTGA